>OX578147.1:78392505-78575647 GCA_951213105.1 Amaurobius ferox | reverse complement strand
TATATATATATATTTATATATAAAATGTTCTCTATCTCATCTCTTTCTATCAGTTTCTTCGTACATTTCCTTAAGAGAAAATATTTTAATGATGTTATATCTGAAAATATCTTCAAGAATGTTAGTATTATAGGTTTTAAATTTCTGTTGCATCTCCAAAAGTAATTTCTATCCAAAAACGAAAAACTGTTTGTTTAGGGGTTTTAAATCGTCAAATTGTGGTACATCGCCCAGTTTAATCAAATTCCAAGTTTTTGCCCAATAATAGTTTTATAAACATAGTGACACAACTGAATTTTTATAGCCAGCCAGAAGGTATTTTTGAGGTAAAAAATGAAAGTTAAATAGAGTTGATCTGATAAATAAAACGCAATATATTACTATTGTATTTTTGCGGTTGACTTCCTTAAAATCTAATGCATTTCAAGGAATTTGTGCAGAGTCCACCCCGAAAATAAGAGCTTCAAATTCCGTATCAGTAATTCAGCAATAGAGCACCGACTAGCCAGTACGAAGATTCACGATTGGGGCAACAAGAGCCTTTACAATGATTCCCGAATTCTGTAGGTTTGTGCAAAGATGTCGGTGATCTGAATGTCGGAGAACTCTGATATATTAGGAGCAGATTTCTAATCGACATGTCAACGATCACGTAGAAAGCTAGCTTATCTGGAGGGAAAAATAGCATCATTATGCTAACCTGATGTTAAAATTTGATGTGAGGCATCAAGGAGCATCTACCCTGAAGAATAGTGAATGATGTCGGATGTCTTAATTGGACGCTAGAACGACTAGCACGGATTCAGTAAACAGAACGACTAGTGAGAATCCGGTATTTAAGCGCCTATTTCAAATCAAGAGATATACCGAAGGTCACTAAGAGAAACTAACTTGGAAGATAAAAAGCAACAGAAGTCTTACCTGAGATAATAATAGCAAGGGGTTACTTGTAAAAGATTTTCTTACCGTTCAAGCTTCCATTAGTTTTGCTATTATATTAATCAGTCATTTTCTTTAACACTGTTTAAATATAACAAAGCGATTTTATTCAGTTTTGGGGAAAAAAATCTGCTGGAATATCAACATAGCGGCATTTACGTAGCTGTAGCATTCAAACGTGAATTACAATACTTACAACTGTCTTCTTTCAATCATTCTGAAATTTACTTACCTATTATATAGTCATATTCGTTTTTAAACGTGAATGCTGGTTTAGGTGTGTGCTTCTGCCTTGCTAACGAGAGTAGCAGAAGAGGCAACAACGTGGAGTTGCTGACTGGAGTCTGATAGGATCTTTCAGCAGTTAGTTGCATTGTTTCTGCAAATATATATATATATATATATGTTTTAATTTTCAACATATTACATACCACGTTCTCTACATATTTCTTACTATCCTATATACTACTTAATTTAATACATACTAATTATCATGCTATCTATTTTCCTGATTACTTATTTGTATACCATTTGGTTTATTCCATCCAATTTACAAACAATCTACATAGATAATCACGCGAATTCCATTAATGGCCAATATCGTTGCAGGATTCAACGCCAAGTTAAGTATAACGGAGTATAGGCAAGTTAACTCGCTATATCTAAACGTGCATCCAGATGTTATGGGATAGGGTAAGGTTGGTATTGTCTCTGTGGTTGCCATCCCTATTTGTTTCCAAATTAAATTGAGTGGCACTGTCCCGGTCCCCGGCCCTCCAAATAGCTACTTTGCATATCCGGTTAGATCAGGAGGTATAGCAATGAGAATTGTTTTCAAAGACTCTAAAGTCACGCAGCGAATAACCAGCGTACATTTTATGTTCATTGGATTTATCTATTTATTTTTGTATTGATTTACTTAATACTTATTTGAATATATGTTTTAATTTATATATTGGCTTAAGAATATTGACTAGTTGCATGCATCTGTGAAATATTAAACAATTGGCCATGTTTGCATTTTACGTGTACAATCAGTCAAAACAATTCGTTTTTCCGGCTCCTATGGACGTGCAATCAAACCAAAAATATCATTAGACTCAGAACAATGTTTACTATAAACAAGAAAGATCAATCATGCTTAAAGCATTGATTATGAAACACTTTCCAACTTCAATGCAATTTTATTTAAAAAAGTCGAAAATGTAATACATTCCTCGGTAATATTTTAAAACTTATCACAATACTACATTGATTTATTATATTTGAAAACTTAAACCTTCATTGAAAAAAATGAACTTCAATCAAATGACGGCATTGAAATATAAATTGCCTGTTTTAAATATCTCTAAAATGCAATACATTCCACGGTAATATTTTCAAAACTATCATAATACTACGATAATTTATTATATTTGAAAACTTCATCGAAAACAAATGAAATAAATTCAAATGACGTCATAAAAAAATAACAGGTCTGGATCTCTCTATAAAAGCAGGATTCCATTCATTTCATTCATCACAATACTATAATAATTTATTTTATTTAAAAATTAAGACCATGGAGCTACAATTCATAAACTTTATGCTTAAAACTTCATCGAAAAAAATCGTCCTTCTGTTTATAAAATCAATTAATATTTCATTCATATCAGCCATGCAGACTCCATGGACTGAATTATTTTGTGTTAAAGAAATACAGTAATTCTAATACAACTCATTCTACATATTTTGCTGTTTACATTTTACATAGGTGAAAAATAGGCTTAGTTGTAGAAATAACCAAATTTGAATGAGAATTTAAACTCACATATATTGTCATTCTGTTGTTTTAGTATGTAGATGCACAGAATTTAAACAAAAATAAAGTAGTTTTAGGACGGATACAACACTCAATATAAATTAAAAAGAGCTTTCAAAATCACGATTTTGAAACAAGATGGATGCCATATATCATTTTGAAGTGGGTCATGCGATCGTTTCATATCATGGTCACGTGATCGTTTCATATAAGATGTGTAATTATTATTTTAATTTTTATTTAAAAAACTACTGAATATATTTCGCTGAATTTTTTTTATATATTTTATGGAACAATTTGACTATTACCTAAAATTTTCGAAGCAATTTGTGAATTTTAAATCCGCTTAAAAAATGTTTGAAAAATTAGGTCCCATAGGGCTCAATGTATTTCAATTTTTTAACCCGGGTTCAATCCAAAACTAATTGGGTGATATTATTCATTTATATTCCCATAGGTCCTACAGACCGTCTGAACAACATACTAAAATTTCATTTTGATTAAGTCATTTTTACGGCAGTTATCGTGCTAACGGACAGACAGACAGACAGAATGAACAAAGTCATAAACACTTTTCAACTTTGTTGTAAAGTGTTAATAAATGAATAAAGATTTGCCTGCATTTTTACTACAAATAAATGCATCTAATTTGCATAAAGGTTCGTCTTCATATTTAGTTGTTTATTATTTCCAAAAATTCAAAAAGCAACACCCATGTTTTTTATCAGATTTATATTAAATTTATCAGAATTATATTAGGTTTCAACGGTTATCAACGGTATATAAACGATAGCTAAATACAATATTGTGTGAGATTCAAATCAGAAATGAGGGAGATATACCGGAAAAACCATTCGAGATTTATCTCCATATTTAAGGCAGTAAACTAACGGTTACGCATACTCTGCAGTCATATCTCTCTTATTCAATGGATATAGTACGCTCTTTACAAAAACGTTTTTTCGAAAGACTTGTGGGGTTCAAAATCTCATGAATTTTAGAGGCAGAATAAAAGTCATTTTTAACCATCAATATGTTAATATTGAATGGGGTATTTTCTAGTCACAAAATGTAATGCCTTTTGGGACCGCTAATAAATTATTCCCACGAAATTGGGTAAAAATCACTGCCATTTTATTCGAATCATACAAAAATATTATTTCAATTGTTACTTAGACTGATTTAATTAGAATTTTTCCTAATATTTTATTGACTATTGGATTTTATTTTAGTGGTACACAAATGCGTATTGCATTGAAACGTTTGGTGACATTAACACATTTTTTTTCGTATACAGCACGATTTCTTTTAGCCTATTGACTAAAAGACAAAAATAAAATATATACTAATATATGAAGTTCAATGCTGTTTACAACTTAATATAATCGCTAATATATGCATAAAACATTACAACTCAAAAAAACGTAAGATGACCGTGAATAACTTCTTTGCTATCTTGAAGCATACAATTTATGTGGTGTTCAGTAAATTTTTCGACGTGGCGGGAAAAAACCACATAAGTCAAAAATTGCAATTTTATTAACACTTTACAACAAAGTTGAAAAGCGTTTATGACTTTGTTCATTCTGTCTGTCTGTCTGTCTGTAAGTCTGTCTGTCCGGTAGCACGATAACTGCCGTAAAAATGACTTAATCAAAATGAAATTTTAGTATGTTGTTCAGACGGTCTGTAGGACCTATGGGAATATAAATGAATAATATCACATAATTAGTTTTGTATTGAACCCGGGTTGAAAAAATGAAATACATGGAGCCCTATGGGACCTAATTTTTCAAACATTTTTAAGCGGATTTAAAATTCACAAATTGCTTCGAAAATTTTAGGTAATATCCAAATTATTCCATAAAATATATAAAAAAAATTCAGCGAAATATAGTCAGTAGTTTTTTAAATAAAAATTAAAATAATAATAGCATCTCTTATGAAGCGATCACGTGACCATGTTATGAAAATTTCACGTGACCTACTTTAAAATGATATATGGCATCCATCTTGTCTCAAAATCGTGATTTTTAAAGTTCGTTTTAATTTATATTGTGTGTTGTATCCGTCCTAAAACCTCTTTATTTCTGCTTAAATTATGTGCATCAACATACTGAAACAGCGCAATTACAATATATTTGAGTTTAAATGCTCATCCAAATTTGTTGATTTCTACAACGAAGCCTATTTTTCACCTATGTAAAATGTAAACAGCAAAATATGTAGAATGAGTTGTATTAAAAGTGCTGTATTTCTTTAACACAAAATCATTTAGTCCATGGAGTCTGCGTAGCTGATATGAATGAAATATTCATTGATTTTACAAAGAGAAGGACGATTTTTTTCGATGATTATTATAGTATTGTGATGAATAAAATTAATGGGAAAATATTTATGAATGAAATGCTGTTTTTATAGAGAGAGCCAGACGTGTTATTTTTCTATGACGTCATTTGAATGAATTTCAGTTGTTTTCGATGAAATTTTCAAATATAATAAATTATTGTAGTATTATGATAATTCTAAAATTATTACAGAGGAATGTGTCACATTTTAGAGATGTTTAAACCAGGCTTTTTATATTTCAATGCCGTCATTTGAATAAAGTTAATTTTTTCCATGAAGGTTTAAGTTTTTAAATATAATAAATTAATGTAGTATTGTGATAAGTTTTAAAATATTACCGAGGAATGTATTGAATTTTAGACATGTTTAAATAAAATTGCATTGAAGTTGGAAAGTGTTTCATAATCAATGCCTTAAGCATGATTGATCTTTCTTGTTTTATAACATATTCTGTTGAAGAAATTTATGATCTTTGCTGTAGAAAAAGCACATGCATCTGTTGGGCTTCTAAGATATCAAGGAAAAGATACACCATAAATAACCTACTAGAATTTGCTCCGAAGGCAGTGAGGAAAAGACACATAAGTTACAAAAAGTTACATTTCTCTAACTTTCAAACATATTTCATTCGAGAAAAGCAGATAAGTCAAGAAAAGTTATTATCCCTTGTATTTGCGCAGATTTTATCGTATAAAAACATGAGTGAAGAAATGTTTTCATTCCGTGCAGTTTATACAGACTTGTCCTTTGTTGAAACTACGTCACAATATTTTTTTTTAATTCGTAAAATTTCGAGGCATGCACGATGTCTCCCCCATCCCCCACCTTCCGATCCCTATTTCCGGTGACTGTCAATTCATTCTCCCGGTAATTAATCATTGTTAGGCAGCTGTTTTATTCATATAGTGCTGAAATAACACTTCATTTTAGAGTTTGGTGTCTCAATTTTAGAATAGTATGTTGTCATGGGGACAACTAATGTTGAAATTAGCCATTTACAAGAGTAAAAATATTTCAAGTATGTTGTATTTTATTAAATACCTCTCTTAAGATTTACCCAGAAAAGAAACTAGCATTTTGAGAACAAGGCTCTGAATGCACATTATATGCATAAAAATAAAAATATTTCTATGCCGTCAGCGCTGTAGCCAGAAATGAATCTCTGCAAAATAACAGGGGACGGCAGAACACATTTTTAATAGTAAAGCGTTTTGAAATATATTAAATAACGTAAATAAAAATACCTTAGTCCCTCGCTGTGGTCACCATGTTGGTCTCAATAGCTTATAAAGTATGTTTAGCTGGATAATTGTGCCGATTGTGCTCTTTTTGATTGTGCAAATTTTACATTTTCTCATTGGGAATGTGCTAAACGAAATCCCCAAATATTAAAATACACCGTAGTTTATTTGTGGTGGTATGTATGCTGGTGTTAAATCAGCTGTTCTTAGCTACCTCTGAAACCACAGGTGCAATTTAAAAGACACTTCGTGGTAGTTTGATTAGTCAACTTGACGGAGCAATTGAGAGGGAGCAATTTGTTTTTTACTTTAATTATATACAATAATGTATAAGGAAAGTATTGTGATAGGGTAGAAAATTTGAATTTGAGTTTTCGACGGTAGAGCACGTTACAAGCATCCCTGATCACGAATCGAGCATTTTAAAGGTGATATCTCTCTCTCTCTATATATATATATATATATTATACATATATATATATATATATTATACATATATATATATATATATGTGTGTGTGTGTGTGTGGAAGTATGTGTGTGTGTGTGTGAATGTATGTGTGTGTGTGTGACAGTGAGACTGTGGAGACGATGTCTCACGAACGAATGGAGCGATTCGAATAAAATTTGGTACAAAAATTACAATCTGTGAATACTGGAAGTTTATTGTTTTAACACACAATCGAATGCTCAGAACCCCCCTAAATTTTCGAGTGAAATTTTGAAAAAATCATCAAAATATCAAATCTTTTTACAAAGTCACGCAAATAGGCTTTTCTTATGTAATTTTCCCTAAAAAACGATTGACATAAATTTCAGAACGCTAACATAAACCGTTCTCGAAATATTAAACCTTTTTCAAATAAATTTATCAATAAAATCCCATACATTAAAAAGATATTAACTGTTGAGAAACATGTTCACTTATCATATGTAATATCGTGCGATAACTTTGGTGACATCATTCTCGCGGATCTAGCTCGTTCCATTCATGAGAAAATATAATTTGAGTAACACTTTTGTATTTGAAAGTCAATAGACATTTATCTGCTATAAGGATAACTTATTTCTGCGTATACAACGCTTGTCGAGATTTTTGTGACGAATTTGGCGAAATTTCTCTAACTTTGCGACTTTTTTAAATGTTGCTAAATGAATGAAAACTCGTCAAATATATCAATTCTATTTCATGCTTTCGACTTCAAATGAACCAGACAAGGATCCCGATCTGATTGAAATTGATCTGGATGAACTATAAACGATGTTTGACTTTCAGCTTTATATGTTTAAGTTTATATGTTTATATTTATATACATTTTAAATTAGCTAATCAATTTACAAAAAAAGGTAGATTCACTTTTAATGTTATTTTTAAACAATTTATAAGAAAAAATCAGTTGAAACAGTATTTTGACGTTTTTCATACTTTTGCACAAAATATTTACTTAAAGTAACCCTAAGAGAACGTTTAATAATAATAACAGTTTGGAATTAGAATGCAAATTTAAATGCTACATTAAGACCGATTTTTTATTAATCAATTTCTTATGTCTGTATTTGTAAACATATCATGATTGTTTTTAAAGAATAAATACTGAAGTCAGGAGTAATAACTTATGTCTGCATGAGTCAATATATTTGCCTTCGGGAATAACCTCTTAAGTCGGCCTTTACTTAAAAATTAATTTTCCAAAATTACAATACAATACATGCTTACTTAGCTTATAAATGTATAATAAATACCATAAAATTTAAATGTGTATTTTGAAAACCAAATCCAAAAATTAAAAAGAACTAAGTCTTGAAAATGTCATTATTTTCATTTGTTACTGTCTCAACTTCCTTGTTTTTTACTTAAGTGGTTCCCCCCCCCCCCTCCCCCCTCCCATCTCCAGATTTTTTTACCCCGAAAAATTCCGTATTTTCAAAATAAATGTTTACTACACAGCAATAAATCTGAATATTGAATCCTATTTTAAACATTGACCTTCATATGAATATTTCAAGTTTCAAAGCCCTTTAAGCATTATTATGGGACAATAGACATTACACCATGTCATCTCAAACATTTAACCAAATATCTTTTAATTATGCAAAACTATTTATTATTAAATATTTAATAAAATAAGAATGTTAGAGATATTTCTCTTAGTTATTCCATATTTAATACAAAATGTCATATTTCTCATTATTCTGGATTATTTCATACACAAACATTCCAAGTGCAGAATTTTTGTTCATTACAACATACTTTCCTCTTCAATGCATTCATCATTATTAAATCAATGGTTCATCATTATTAAAATGCATTAATCATTATTAAAATATCACTTTAAATGTGTCATTGATACTGTCCTTTTCCCCACCAATTTCATGGAAATATGTTTGTGATGAAATTTTTGAGATTTGAAAAGATAGCTCGCTTTAACTTGTCATTAAATAGCTTACCTTTAATGATCGTTGCAAAACATAAAATTTGGAATGTAATGCCTTTTAAATGAAATTAATAATTCGATAGTAATTGAAAAAAATTATATTATTATTTATATTTCCAATGTGATGGCCCAAATCCCTTGCGCACCACATAAATTCCCAAGAATGCAAATTTAGTCTTGAGTACATATACTTCAAGAGCACTAAAGAAATATAAGCATTTAGTTTAATGTACAATTTCACCATTTATTTTTATTTATTTTGACTTCTGAATGATATTTAAATTTCAAATTATTTTATATAAAAAGCTTGTATAATATATTAAATGTAAAGTTCAGGTTATATAAAGTAAAACAAATACAGAACGCATTGATCTAAGTTGCATCGTTTTTTACATTTGTCATTTAGCTTTACATTAGGGATTTTTTCTAAATACGAATGCAATACCAATATCTGATCATTCATTTCACAAATGTCAAGTGTTCAAACTTTAAATTGATCTGCGATTTAGAAATTGTTTCTTAAGACAAATGCAATAAAAATATTTGATCATTCGTTGCACAATTGTAAGAGACCAAACTTTGCATTGCACTGCGATTTTGAAATTTTTCTAAGTATTTTCCTTTAGAAATTAATGTATAGATCCCAAAATGCTTCAGAATTATGTAGTTTTTAATTTCAAACTCATATAAATGAATATTGAAAAGAATGAACTAAACTTTTACACACCAAGGACAACGCTGAATCAATTGCCATCAAAATTTACCAGTGTGTAAATTCATACTTTTTTTTTATCAAATATAATTTTCATAAATAATAATTAATTTTAGAAATCTGTTTAAACATGAAATAAAATATACATTTTGTTTGGAATATTTAGTAGCACAATGTAAATACGAATTAGATGGATAGGCTAATTATTTTAAAAATACAGCGGCATAAAAAGAGCAGCATAAAAAGAGCAGCAGTAAAATTAGCAACTTTAAATAAATATTAAGTGCTCTAAATTTCAAACAGTTATGCATTCGGGGATTTCATATGAAGATGTATAATTTCATGTGAATTCGGGATGTTTTACACTAAAAAATCAGAATATGTAATCAAAAGGTGACGCTTCCCTTTGAAAGAAATCAATTTGGTGCAAAGTTTAATATGGAAACGACGCTTTATGCAAATTAGTTGCTCATCTATTTATAGCATTCATTATTACGAGACCAATGAAGCATTTTATTTTACTGTCCGACCCAGCAGCCGAAATAGCAAGAACTGGATCATATATATATTTTTACTGGATTCACCCCAATAGATAAATTAATGTGTTTTATTTATTACTCAGATCTTTGCGCTTATATAACTTTCTACAAATTGAGCTTGAACAATGAAATATGTCATAAATTCCCATAAGAATTCAACTCAAATATATTTCTATAAACCTTCAATTTCATTTTCATATAAAATCATCTATCAAATCCTATCGAGCTCTTTCAAACAGTTTCGTAATATAAAATCACTTTTTAATAAAGTTCAGAAAAGAAGTAAAATATTTAACATTATTTATGCACATGAACTGTTAAAACGAACGCGCTTACCTTCTTTTTGTGCTTAGTGCATTAGTATGAGAACAAAATATGCTTTGATGAAGTTGGGAATGCTGCTTGATAAAGAGAAACTCTTCGAAGGAGAAATCTGACATGCAATGTTTTCTCCCAATTTATAAGACTCTCCAATGCGTCTTCGATGCGCTATATTACGTAGACAAATATGTAGTTGTTTCAGGTGTATAGCTGTTATAGCAGCTGTGCTCATGTGTATTTCTGCTTCTTTCTATTCTCTTTATTTTTATACGTCATGAAGCTAAAGTATTTCGACATTTTCCATTAATGTTCGAAAATATCGCCTGTAATTGAAAATATCACCTGTAATTGCCTCTGTCCAAACTGTCACCGTGTTCACGCAGAGTACAATCAAGTTAAACATGTAGGTCCGTCCTTCCAAGAGGTTGGTGGTAGGGAAAGGAGGGTACAGTCCCTCCTGGTGTCTCCCACACTGGGTTCCGATATATATATATATATATATATATATATATATATATATATATATATACCAATCAAATAGAAAAAATGCAAATTGCTAGTCATCAAGCTAACGATACTCAACAAATATCAATGGAATGGATTCAATAATTAAAAAACAAATAAAATCCAAGCATTAACGCTATGCACGTGGATAAATTCTAGGCCTAAATAAATGAGTTGTTCATTTTGAAAAACTCTTCATCAGGTGCAAGTATGTAATCAACATGAATACAAAATATGTGTTTCTGATATTAGAGACAAATAATATCTATAAACACTAATAACTTGGACAACCCACATAAAGATAGAAAAAGAATAAAGGAAACAAGAATACCTGTAATAAAAAGCTGCAAATGTGCTAACCATTGGAGCACAAAATGAAGAGACCAGTGTTGCCAATCGCAAATTTTAAAAGTAGATATCCTCTGTTGCCAGTCGTGTGAAATAAATAATAGTAATGCGAAAAAGCAATAAAATATGATATTCTACAGTAAGAGCTACATAATAATGGGGAGTATAATCAAAAACAATGAGGTTAATATTTAAGGGGATGTAAATACAATGTAGTCTTAAAAAAAGAGGATGTTGACTGGCTAATATAAGATACAAAAAAGGAAATTCATGAATATTCAGCTAATCCAAACCTTTTAACAATGCCATTTACTAAATATGATGGATATTTATATAATTTGCTGATAATGTTTAGATTATTTATATGCTTAGCATGAAAATTTTTATCTGATTATCTATAAATTCTAAAAAGTTTTTTAAGGATAATATGTTCAAACATTTGAATAGATTTGCAGGAATTAAATGGTAATATATTATTAATGTTGAAATTAAAGTAATATTTTTGTCACATAAATTAGTAGAAATTCCATGAGTAGGCTCAATAATTAGATTTAAATCCAAACATTTAATATTATTACTAACTAGCCGCCTTTGGCGACCAGCCTGTTCGCTACCCTTGAAAATTCTGACCTTGGCAAACTCGTTGGCGCGACCTACCAGAAAGGTGTAAGGTAACTGCTTGGAAGGCCAGGAAGTGCCACACAATTTAGACCGGAACCCAATGGGGGAGGCATCCAAAGAGACCGTACCCTCCTTCCCCTACCACAAACCTCTCGGAAGGACTTGCAGTCCCACACGTTTAACGTGATCGTACTCCGCGTGAACACGGCTGCAGTTTTGGCAATGGCGGGAATCGAACCCGGGCCTACCGAGTGAAATTCCCGCGCGCTAACCACTGGGCTACCGTGCCATCCGCGACAATCTCCATAACTTTATTTTTATTCGGCAATTTTGGGAATCGAACCCGGGCCTACCAAGTGCAAATCCCGCGCACTAACCACTGGGGTACTTCACCCTCCGCGATATTCTTCATAACTTTCTTTTTATTCACCCAATTTAGACCGGAACCAAGTGGGAGAAGCATCCACAGGGACCGTACCCTTCTTCCCCTACCACCAACCTCTCGGAAGGACTTACAGACCCACATGTTTAACGTAATCGTACTCCGCGTAAACACGGCGGCAATTTTGGGAATCGAACCCGGGCCTACCGAGTGCAATTTCCGCGCGCTAACCATTGGGCTACTTTGCCCTACGCGACAATCTCCATAACTTTCTTTTTATTCATCCAGTTTAGACCGTACCCTCCTTCCCCTACCACCAACTTCTCGGAAGGACTCATGGACCCACATGTTTAACGTGCTCGTACTCCGCGTAAACACGGCGGCAATTTTGGGAATCGAACCCGGGCCTGGTAACTGGTTGGACGGCCAGGATGTGCCACCCAATTTAGACCGGAACCCAGTGGGGGAGGCATCCACAGGGAACGTACCCTCCTTCCCCTGCCACCAACCTCTCGGAAAAACATACGGACCCATATGTTTAACGTGATCGTACTCCATGTCAGTGGCGGAAATCGAACCCGGGCCTACCGCGTGCAATTCCCGCGCGCTAACCACTGGGCTACTTCGCCCTCCGCGACAATCTCCATAACTTTCTTTTTATTCACCCAATTTAGACCGTACCCTCCTTCCCCTACCACCAACCTCTCGGAAGGACTCACGAACCCACATGTTTAACGTGATCGTACTCTGCGTGAACGTGGCGTAAGTTTTGGCAGTGGCGGGAATCGAACCCGGGCCTACTGAGTGCAATTCCCGCGCGCTAACCACTGGGCTGCCGCGCCCTCCGCGACAATCTCCATAACTTTCTACATATTCACCCAATATAGAGGGGAACCCAGTGGGGGAGGCATCCACAGGGGCCGTATCCTCCTTCCCCTACCACCAACCTCTCGGAAGGACTTACGGACCCACATATTTAACGTGATCGTATTCCACGTAAACACGGCGGCAGTTTTGGCAGTGGCGGGAATCGAACCCGGCCCTACCGCTAACTTCCCGCGCGCTAATTTGCAATTTAAAATGACCATATGCTTAATTCCATCATCATCATTCCATTGTTTCATTGTTCCATCATTTAAAATATCCATAAAATTAAAATATCCATTTAAAATATCCAAAAGTTAAAATATACATTTAAAAAATCCAGATCGTCCCATCATTTAAAATATAAATATAATAATTTATATAGAGCAAAGGAGCTCTATTCAGAACCGTGACGTCACCTCCACCTTGACGTCCCAACCCACCACCTTCCCTGCTTCAGCGGGGGAGAAACGAAGCGCCACGCCGAGCGGAATGCCGAGAAATTTAAAATCATGACGTCTTTAAAATTGCGATCCTGAAGGCAATTTTCATTATTTCTGGACCAGATTAGACTTGTAAGAATGCCAGATATTTCAGCTTTCTAAAAATGTAAATTATTAGTCGAAATTATGAGTACTTTTTACTATGCGAGAATTTAAAAACCAAAAATCGTTTTTTTGAGTCAAAAGTGACTTTTGCTTTAAAATCATAAAAAAATATTAGATTTTATCTCTGAGATTTGAAATTGATACATTTTTATTCGAAATTCTCTGCTCTTTCCGATGGTGTGATTTGTTTTTTTCTACGATGTCTGGATCAAGGAGAAAAAAGGGCAAAAAGATCAAAAAAAGGTCGAAATCGCATAAAACATTAAATAAATAAAAAAATAATTAGAATTTTGAAAATCGGTTTTCACGTGTCCCCTTCCCACCCCCCAGGGTCTCCGATTGCCAAATTTCGTAACTCTCCGACGCGCGGTCGCGAAACGTATAGTGTATAAGACACACAGACACACACACACACACACAGACATTGCCTTTTATTATTTACTAGCCGCCTTTGGCGACCAGCCTGTTCGCTACCCTTGAAAATTCTGACCGTGGCAAACTCGTTGGCGCGACCTACCAGAAAGGTGTAAGGTAACTGCTTGGAAGGCCAGGAAGTGCCACACAATTTAGACCGGAACCCAATGGGGGAGGCATCCAAAGAGACCGTACCCTCCTTCCCCTACCACAAACCTCTCGGAAGGACTTGCAGTCCCACACGTTTAACGTGATCGTACTCCGCGTGAACACGGCTGCAGTTTTGGCAATGGCGGGAATCGAACCCGGGCCTACCGAGTGAAATTCCCGCGCGCTAACCACTGGGCTACCGTGCCATCCGCGACAATCTCCATAACTTTATTTTTATTCGGCAATTTTGGGAATCGAACCCGGGCCTACCAAGTGCAAATCCCGCGCACTAACCACTGGGGTACTTCATCCTCCACGATATTCTTCATAACTTTCTTTTTATTCACCCAATTTAGACCGGAACCAAGTGGGAGAAGCATCCACAGGGACCGTACCCTTCCTCCCCTACCACCAACCTCTCGGAATGACTTACAGACCCACATGTTTAACGTGATCGTACTCCGCGTAAACACGGCGGCAATTTTGGGAATCGAACCCGGGCCTACCGAGTGCAATTTCCGCGCGCTAACCATTGGGCTACTTTGCCCTACGCGACAATCTCCATAACTTTCTTTTTATTCATCCAATTTAGACCGTACCCTCCTTCCCCTACCACCAACTTCTCGGAAGGACTCACGGACCCACATGTTTAACGTGATCGTACTCCGCGTAAACACGGCGGCAATTTTGGGAATCGAACCCGGGCCTACTGAGTGCAATTCCCGCGCGCTAACCACTGGGCTTCTTCGCCCCCAGCGACTATCTCCATAACATTCTTTTTATTTACCCAATTTAGAACGGAACCCAGTGGGAGAGGCATCCACAGGGACCGTACCCTCCTTCCCCTACCACCAACCTCTCGGAAGGACTTCCGGACCCACATGTTTATCGTGATCGTACTCCGCGTGAACACGGCGGCAGTTTTGGAAGTGGCGGGAATCGAACCCGGGCCTACCGAGTGCAATTCCTGAGCGCTAACCACTGGGCTGCCTCGCCCTCCGCAACTTTCTTTATATTCACCCAATTTAGACGGGAACCCTGTGAGGGAGGCATCCACAGGGACCGTACCCTCCTTCCCCTACCACCAACCTCTCGGAAGGACTTCCGGACCCACATGTTTATCGTGATCGTACTCCGCGTGAACACGGCGGCAGTTTTGGAAGTGGCGGGAATCGAACCCGGGCCTACCGAGTGCAATTCCTGAGCGCTAACCACTGGGCTGCCTCGCCCTCCGCAACTTTCTTTATATTCACCCAATTTAGACGGGAACCCTGTGAGGGAGGCATCCACAGGGACCGTACCCTCCTTCCCCTACCACCAACCTCTCGGAAGGACTTCCGGACCCACATGTTTATCGTGATCGTACTCCGCGTGAACACGGCGGCAGTTTTGGAAGTGGCGGGAATCGAACCCGGGCCTACCGAGTGCAATTCCTGAGCGCTAACCACTGGGCTGCCTCGCCCTCCGCAACTTTCTTTATATTCACCCAATTTAGACGGGAACCCTGTGAAGGAGGCATCCACAGGGACCGTACCCTCCTTCCCCTACCACCAACCTCTCGGAAGGACTTACGGGCCCACATGTTTAACGTGATCGTATTCCGCGTGAACACTTCGGCAGTTTTGGCAGTGGCGGGAATCGTACCCGGGCCTACCGCTAACTTCCCGCGCGCTAATTTACAATTTAAAATGACCATATGCTCTCTAAGCTCTTAATTCCATCATCCTCATTCCATTGTTCCATCATTTAAAATATCCATAAAATTTAAATATCCATCGTTCCATCATTTAAAATATCCATAAAATTAAAATATCCATCGTTCCATCATTTAAAATATCCATAAAATTAAAATATCCATTTAAAAAATCCATATCGTTCCATCATTTAAAATATAAATATAATAATTTCTACAGTGCATATGTTAAGCTCTTATTTCATTTAAAATCGGAAGCGCGGGAAACGGAAAGTAAAAACTAATTCGGTTTCTTATTGTCCCACCCATCGCTATGCATATACAGAACCGTGACGTCACCTCCACCTTGACGTCCCCACCCACCACCTTCCCTGCTTCAGCGGGGGAGAAACGCAGCGGCACGCCGAGCGGAACGCCGAGAAATTTAAAATCATGACGTCTTTAAAATTGCGAATTTGAAGGCAATTTTCATTATTTCTGGACCAGATTAGACTTGTAAGAATGCCAGATATTTCAGCTTTCTAAAAATGTAAATTATTAGTCGAAATTATGAGTACTTTTTACTATGCGAGAATTTAAAAACCAAAAATCGTTTTTTTGAGTCAAAAGTGACTTTTGCTTTAAAATCATAAAAAAATATTAGAATTTATCTCAGAGATTTGAAATTGATATATTTTTACTTGAAATTCTCTGCTCTTTCCGATGGTGTGATTTGTTTTTTTCTACGATGTCTGGATCGAGGAGAAAAAAGGGCAAAAAGATCAAAAAAAAGGTCGAAATCGCATAAAACATTAAATAAATAAAAAAATAATTAGAATTTTAAAAATCGGTTTTCACGTGTCCCCTTCCCACCCCCCCGGGTCTCCGATTGCCAAATTTCGTAACTCTCCGACGCGCGGTCGCGAAACGTATAGTGTATAAGACAGACACACAGACACACACACACACACACAGACATTGCCTTTTATTATTTAAGATAGTAGCTTCATTAAGAATTAATTCCAAATTGTCTGTATATAGAAATTTATATCTATGACATAATTTTCAGTATGTACTAAACAAATCAGATCATCAACATATCTGTAAATTTTATAATCGATTGAAGTAAAATACAGTTCATAATGATAAAGATTTAAAAACCGGAGATACGTATCCATATTTATTACAGAAAAATAAAGATCACAGAGCAATTATACATATTCTATTATGTTTATATGGCACATTCTTTGCAAAAACTTCTTATAAATATAGCTTGTGGGATTCCAAAATCGTGAATTTTATGGACACAGTAAACGTCATTTTTAACTATCATTATGTTAATATTTAATGAGGATTTTTTTATGTCCAAAATTTAGTGCCCTCAGAGCCGCTAATTTTTTTTCTCACGAACTTAGGTGTAAAGCTCTGATATTTCATTCGAATCATCCAAAAATGAACTTTCAATTGGTACTTAGACTGGTATAATTAGAAATTTTATAATATTTTTTTGACTATCAACTTTAAATTTCATGCCATACAAATGCATATTACATTAAAATATTAAATGACAATAATAAACATTTTTTCCATTATGTCACAATTTGTTTTAACTTATTAACTAAACGACAATATCGAAATACTTATACAAAGAAGTTTAACAATATTTAATTCGATATAACTTACTATAATCGCTAATATATACATAGAACATTACAACTGAATAAAACGCAAGAGGGCCGTTGCTATCAACAACTTGTTTGATATGTTGCGACATAAAATCTACAGTAGTGCTCTGAAAAAATTAATACGCCTAAAAATATTCAATATTTTCAAAAAGGTTAGGTTAATTTCGAAGGTCCAGTGGTTAGCAAACGGATGAGTGCACTCGGATGACCAGAGCTCGATTCCTGCCTCTGCACAAACTGCAGCAGTGTTCACGAGGATTACGATTAAGTTAAACCTGTTTAAGCTGCTTTCAGAGGTTGGTGGTAGTGAAAGGAGCGTACGGTCCCTGTGGATGTCTCCCACACTGGGTTCTGGTCTAAATTGGGTGTTTGCCATCCAAACAGGTACCTTGCATCTTCGGGAAGGTTGGAATGTCTGGGTCGAAAATGAAATGTTTTTTTTTAAATAAATGTTTAATATGACGTAATAAGAGATATATCTGATGCGTCGTGTTCTTTCTCAATTTACAGCTGTTCAGTGCAACTTCAATATGCACTTTTGTGTGGTCAATTCTGTACTTTATTCAGGTGTACAGCATTTATAGGAACTGTGCTCATATATGTATTTATGTTTATTTCTATTCTTATATTCTACTAATTAGAAAATGCCATATGTTATACAATTAACAAACTTAGTATATTAATATTCTTACATTGTAATGTACATTCAAATACATTGTGATGTATATGTAAAGTATTGGAATCATGGCGGAATTCAGAACCCAAATTTTGACGGATCTACTTATTTCGAGACATCTAGAACACAAATTCACTATTTTTAGCGTCACATCTGTGTGTGTGTTTGCTTGGCTCTGTATGCGTGCTATATATGTGTCTATACAATTGATCCAGTCCGGCAGATAAAAAAAAAATCTAACTTTAATTGCGGCTTGTGAGGAAAAGTTGACATATGTGTCACATATGGGTCACATAGCATTGTCTTCTGGGTCACAAAAATGTTATCTAAATGGTCGAAAAATACACCCGCCCGATTTTGAGGTGGAAGTTCTGTCTAAATGTTTAAAACAATGGTTGAAACATAAATTAATTTGGTGGAAACAAATAAAATCTATTTTGGATTCAGATTTGTGAGGAAAATATTTTTAAATGCTCATTATATTACAAAATAAAAATCCATTCAAATCTTTAAATATTTCGTCACATCCCATAAGGGCCAAATTTCTAGATTATTACATCAACATGCTATTGAAGCGACACATTGAGAAACATAACTTACACTTAAGTTTATATTTTAGATAGCACGAAAAAGTTTCATCATATTTGTTTATAATATTGTATAAACTTATTAATTGATATATTATTCATCGTACAATTTCATAAAACTTACAGTAATTACAAGTACTTATGTATTACATTTTAATGACGTCATAAGATAAAAATCAAAGCATCAATGTAGCCCCAAGATGTCATTCTCCTATACTTTCTACGGTTTTGCACCTTTCAATTCTAGGACTCTTTGAATAAAAATTTTTTCAGTCCAATATAAGGAATTAGTTTTAATTCCCGTTTAACACAAGTCCACCTCTTTTACTATATACTTTTTAATATAGTCGCAATGACAATCTTAATATCTTTGTGGATGCAGATCACGTTGGGAAATTTTAAATTTCATAATTAGTATTCCTCTACACCAACATTTCCTGAATATTTTGATTACGTTGACTATTAACGGAAGCTCTGATAATAGGCATTATACCAGATAACCACAATCAACATAATCTTCATCTTCAAAATTTGACTTCGAAATAATTATAGGTTCTTTTAGGATTTTGCTGTCCTTTTAATATGCGTCTCAAAACCAATTTTTATGTAAACTTTGTTGTCTTAGATGGTTGCCATTAAAGGATTTATTTCCATCTTTGGCGTCAAACAAGATATCAGTGAAATGTCAGTATTTCCTACTGCATTAAATGGCCGATCCACTTTTATGTATTTAAAATGTAATTAATGTCTATCTTTACCAAATATCGATATATAGACCTAAATAAAATTGACTTCCTTATAATACAGCAATTTACAACACAGTTTTGGATAATCGTTTTCTCTGAAATCATCTTAAAATCATGATGGTACTTTGTATCATTGTTCATGTCTTGTTCATGTTTTGCTCCTTCGTAGCACGATGGGTTTTCTTTCAATTGAAATCTTATATCTTTACTTATCTCTTTTACTTTCCCTGCAATACATGTTAATGTACAGGGAAAGTATTGGAATCGTGCCGAAAATCGCAACAGGAGTTTTCGATGGATCTGCGCGTTTCGAAACCTCTTGAATACGAAAAAACTATTTTTAGCATGATGGCTGTGTGTGTATGGCTGTGTGTGTATTTTTAGCATGACGGCGGTCTGTAGGTCTGTCTGTCTGTCTGTACAGATGTTGTATCCACTCTAACTGAAAAACTAATTGACCGAATTTCATAAAATTCAGTATGTAAGTCACTTGTGGGCGAATTTGGTGCTGATTTGTTTTGGGTACGATTCGGGATCAAAGAACCCGCCTATTTTTGCGAAATGGCCCGCACAAGCCTGTATTCAATCTATCAATCTTGATGAAAAACTAAAGGACCGGATTTCACAAAATTTGGTAGATCAGTTGCTTGTGGGTCACCATGGTGCTGATTAGATTTTGGTAAGATTCGGAATAAAACCCTGCCTTTTTTGCTAAATGACCCACAAAAATCGTCAAAATCTAAATTAAAAAACTACGCAAGCTCAAATATATCCATTACATGCTTGTTTTATACGTAATTTTTAACGAAGAAAAGAATAAGGTCAACCCCAATACACAAGGACTAGCCGTTCTCGAGATATTTTAGTTTATTCTTATTTTCCCTTGGCCACCATTGAAAATAAGTCCCGTTACCGAATGAGAACGCAATTTGAAATACAAGTGAATTAAATTTAATTAAAATAAAGAGAACGTGAATGTGAGTCGGCAGAGAAAGTCATGTGATGCCCACATATTTTTTTTTCTTTCTCTGCAATACATGGTAATGTATAGCGTAAATCGCAACTCGAGTTTTCGACGGATCTACACGTTTTGAAACCTCTAGAATACGAAAACACTATTTTTAGCATTATGTCTGTGTGTGTGTGTGTATGTCTGTGTGTGTCTCTGTGTGTGTCTGTGTGTGTGTCTGTCTGTCTGTGCAGTGAATGTATACTTGCAGGATACTCTGGTGCTGATTAGACTTTGGTATGATTCGGAAGAGACGAACCCGCCTTTTTTTTTACGAAATGGTCCACAAAAATCGCCAAAATCTAAAAAAAAAGACTTCGAATGCTCAAACGTATCAATTAAATTCTTGGTTTATACGCAATTTTTGACACGGAAAAAATATAACACACTATAGCGACGGTATATTATGGGTTACCTTACACCTTTCTGGTAGGCCGGACTGTCTGGGTCTCAACAACAACAACAACACTATCCACTCTAGCTAAAATGCTATTTGATCAAATTTCACAAAATTTGGTAGATACGTTTGGTAGATACGGGATATTCTAGTGTTGCTCAGATTTTGGTACGATTCGAAAAAAAAGAAGCTGACTTTTTTACGAAATGGCCCGCATAAATTTCATGTATCCACCCTAGTTAAAATACTAATTGACCAAATTTCTCAAAAATTGGTAGATATGTTACTTGTGGGATACTCTGGTGCTGATTAGATTTTGGAACAATTCGGAAAAGATCAACCTGCGTTTTTTGCGAAATGGCCCGCAAAAATCTAAAAAAAAAGACTACGTGTACTCAAACGTATCAATTAAATTCTTGTTTTATACGCACTTTTTGACGCGAAAAAAATATAACACACTCCATTATGGGTTATCTTACACCTTTCTATTAGGTCGGACGGTTTGGGTCTCAACAACAATACTCCATTATGGTTTAGGACTAACCGTTCTCAAGATATTTGAGACTTCTTGCATTTTTGTTACTCCGATTTCAAAAAAATGCCCAATTACCAAATAAAAGCAAAATTGAATTAAAAATTCAACTTTAGTGTTATTTGGTGCAATTTAACTCAATCTAATGAATTATTAAAGAAATAAAGAAAATATGAAGTCTGGAGGGAAAGTCATGTGCTACCCACATCAGATATTTTATCTTTGGAGTCAAATCAGGTATCGGTGAAATGTCCATGTTTTCTACTGCGTTAAATAGTTGACCTACTGTTATGTATTTCAAATCTACATTTCAATCATTTAGATATTAAATCACTGTTCGGTTACCCTGTTACCGATTTGGTTTTAGAATTATATGGAGATTACCACCCATGTTTCAAATCTTCCGAAATGGTCCGCAAAATCATAGAAATATAAATTAAGTATAAGACCAACTCCATTACACTAAGATGAGTCATTCTCGAGAGAATACAGTTACTTCTTCATACATTTTTGTCACTTAACCATTTTAAATTTTAGATGTCACCAAATGAAAACGATAATCTATTTTAAACTGCAAGTTCAGTATGATATCAAAATGTAGTTTTTTCCCCCTCCAATTATTAGGTGCTCTTTCCTGGCTACATTTCGCCTACCCTCGTCACTTGCTTCATGATAAGTCGGGAGTCTTTGCCTCCTATATATACGCTTGGCGATCACGGACTTCGTTTCGCGAGTTGCTTCAACCCAAAATACGTTTGCATTAAGCAAGAAAGATCAGTCATGTATAAAGCATTGATTATGAAATAATTTCCAGCTAAAATGTAATTTTATTTAAACATCTATAAAATACTAAAGATTCTGTACTGATATATTTTAAAATATTATAGTACTGCAATAATTTATAATAGTTGAAAACTTAAAACTGCAAGTGGAAAAATAAATTTAATCAAATGACGTCATCGAAAAATAATCGTCTGGTTCTCTAATCGTCTGGTTCTCTATTTAAATAATAATGGTTCTCTATGTATATAAATCGTCTGGTTCTCTATGTAAAAACAATGAATGTTTCATTCAAATCACGTTTTTTCCAGACTCCAGAGTTAAATAATGTTGAGTGAAAGCAGCAATTCTTATACAACTCATCTTACAATCACTTATTTAAATTCTGCAACCATTAAAATCAGACTTCGTTGCAGAAATAATCAAAGTTGGATGACCATTTAAACTCAAAAATATTGTAATTGCGTTGGCACAGAATATAGATGCATAGAAAATAAGCAAAACTAAAGCGGTTTTAGGACGGAAGCAACATTAAATATAAATTTAAAAGAACTTTAAAAATTCAGCTGTCTATGAGCCAAGTGCCCAATGCACATAGACTCTAAACTCCAAAATTTTAAAATGTCAATATTTGGTGTCATTTACATAATGCAGATTAATGGTATCATGATGTCAATAGTGATCGCAACATTAATAATTCTGATGTGGACAGCACATGACTCAAATTCATGTTATATTTATTTCTTCAGTAATTCATTATACTGAGTGTAAATGCACAAAATAACAGCCATAATTAATTCAAAATGGCAATGAATTTACCTTTTTAATTCAATTTTCGTTTTCATTCGGCAACTGCATATATTTTCAAAGGTGGCGCAGCGAAAAAACTAACATATCTTATGAACTGCTAGTCCCAGAGTAATGGGATTAGTCTTATTCTTTTCATTATTAATAATTATGTATAAAAAAAGCAATTAATTGATATATTTGAGCATACGCAGTTATTTATTTTAGATTTTGATGATTTTTTCGTGCCATTTTGCAAAAGAAGGCAGGTTATTTTTTTCCGAATCGTACCAAAATCTAATCAGAGCCCTAGGGTAACCCACAAGTGACTTATCCACCAAATGTTGTGAAATTTGATCTATTAGGTTTTTAGCTAGAATGGATACAGGCAATATTTGCTGGCCATTTCGCAAAAAAGGCGGATTTCTTTATCACGAATCATACTAAAAACTAATAAGCACCAGGGTCACCCACAAGTGACTTACCTATCAACTTTTATGAAATTTGGTTCATTAGTTTATAAGTTTTAGCGGATACATACATTGCGCAGACTGACACACGGACACATAGATACACACACAGACATCACACAAAAAATAGTATTTTCTTATTTTAGAAGTTCCAAAACATGTAGATCAGTCAAAAAGTCGTGTTGCAATTTTCGGAATGATCCCAATACTTTCCCCTATCCGATGTATTGCAGAAATACCATGGATGCTAGAAAATCATATTCATATTGTCCTTTATAAAGAAACCCTCTGTTAAAACTGGTCGTTTTAAAAGAAATTTATCATAAATAAGAATAAAATTTATAAACAGATGGTATTTTGTAATTGTTTAAAATCACTTTCAGATCATAGAAAGAAGGAATCTGTATTTCATGAAGAAAAATATTTCATTACGGACATATATTGTTCATCATAATTGGAAGACATCTGCATTCTATAAAATAGAAGATATTATTAATTGAAAAGAAATAAATTATGATTGAAAAAAGAAAGCCCTTATCATTGAAAAAAAGAAGGATTTTACAATTTTGAAAAGGAAAGATAGTGTTTCTCAAAAAATGAACATCTTCCAATTTATGTCTTTCATGCATCATCTAGTTAATAAAACATGCACATCATGTAGTTTATATAGTATTAAAAATATTAATTAATACCAAAGCTTAATGTAAAGTTCTAATTAACTTGTAATTCATAAATTCAATATATTTTAATATGAAACAGGAACATATTGGATATATCACAAAAATGTTTCATGCAGTTTTAGAAATTAAGAAGGATATTTTACTATTTATCTTTTGTTTGTAATGGTATTCATACAAAATTACATTGACATCAAGTCAAAGAACATCAAGTCCAAGAACTTGACCTTACAATTCACAAGAACAAAATTTAGACAAAAGGGAAAGGTTGTAATTCATAAAATTAAACTCTACTTTCAAAAGAAAAAATATTTTGTAAGTCATGAATAAAAAAATATTCCATTACTAGAAACACAGTTTGTGCGTTATAATAACGAAACACATCTTGTGCCATCACCTTCATAAAAATGTTGAACGTACATTAACCTCAAAATTTAGGCCTGCACTTAATGATTTAAAAACTTTGTAATTCAATTTCTCCTTAAAACAAGATGATTTACTGGCATCATTTGGAATATTCTCAAAAATTCCGTAGCTCAAATCGGTTCTAAAGGTTGTTTTTCCGTCGTTGGACAGCTACCAAAACATTTTATGGTCTTCTTTATCATGTGGGACGCTTTGTCGGCAATCATGATTGTAGGAGTATGTGTATTTCCAGACGTCACCAATGACGTAAGAGAAGCAACAACAACCTGAAGGTTCTACATTGTAAGACAAAGCACAGATGTCTGAAAATATTGTCTATTGAAATAATACAAATATTTGTATTGAAACAGAAAGATATAAGATGTATGTTCTCTGTTTGCGCAGTTTAATAGCAGTATCACTTCCGAGAATTTAGAAAACCAGACACAATAGAGCTGTTATTCGGCTCAGTTGACCACCAGTATGTATTTATACTCGTAAATATTGAGATACGTACTTTCTTCTCAAAAGCACACAAACCATAAAATACTTATAACACGTAATCCGAAAACGTTACGTAAGAAGTTATTACATCTTCCTCAAATTCTAAACAAACTAAAAAACGTCTTCCAAAGAAACGAAAGAAACGTGGCGAAGATTGATAACTAAACTTTTATACTCACTACTTGTGATGATTATCAGAAGAAATAATTTAGACATACGTTTTTGCAGGAAATCAGTTTAGCTGAAAAAGGATTCATACAAATATTTCTAACAATATGCAATGAGTAATCAAGCTTCAAACAATGAATCCAACTAGTCGTGATGCAATTTGTGAAAGGAATGATACGATCTTAAATGATCGGAGATTTTGCGGTATGAAAAAACATGGAATATAGCCTAGGTCCACAGAATTTCAGGGAGAACCAAATCATCGCATAACCAAATATTGAACAATTTTAATTTAGTTGTTGATACATCCTTTAGAATACTTTTAATTATGCCAATTTCAAATTTCTATACTAAATATGCTTCCTGCGCACTAGAGAAAATAAAAGCAAGACGGATCAATCATGCATAATATGAGACCAGGAATAGATATTTAAGACCAGGAATAAGTGATACAGTTTTATGTTCTTTATTTATGATATCTGTAATGTTAAACAATGGCAGCAGACTTAAGATTGCCGGTTTTACAGCTCCTTGACCCGAGAGGTCAGTTAGGCCATAAGCCTAAGGGAAGCCGCCAGAGTGGTTAAAGATGTTACACAATGGAAGATGTCTGGTCGCTTTGCTTTAATGTCGGCCAATCAGAGTCAAAGAGGCGTGTCAGTCCTCAGACGAAAAGAGGTTGCAGCGCGTATGGAAAGTACTAGAGATATGTGCCAGAAAACAATTAGAGAATAGTCAAAGTGATGAGAGAGAATTCCAGAGAGTAAGACGTCAACGAGCAGAGATAACATCGTGATGATTCCATAAGAGTATCTGTCACAGAGTAGTCCGGAAATAGTCCACAAATAATGTCTTAATATGCAATTCTACGATAGTCAGAATCCAAAGAGACTTCAACAAATTGAGCAAATGCAGTACGAGTAGCAGTGCCGTACTTCGAGTTGGTACCAGTACAATATGCATGCTGAAAGCGTTGTAATCAATGGCCAAATACAAAAGTAAAGGTATGTACTTATTAAATATTGTAGCAGGTCTTAGATCATGTTGATAGTAATAACTGGGTTTCACATGCCAAATCTCTCATATGTCTAATCTCTCACATATCCAATCTCTCACATGTCCACTCTTCTCCGCAAATAATATATACTAATTGTAATGAATTTAATAGTCAATAGAATGTTATTATTAAATAATGTTATTTTTAAAGATAAAAATGATGCAATTAATTAAGTAGCATTATGTTACTAAATATTATTTTACAGGAACTCGCACTAGAGATAAATACAGTGGCTTTAATTAGCGGTCCAATGTAATGGTGTTTCATGATGTACGATATTACGGTCATGTTCTAAGATTTATTAAATATGTTCCTTAAATGTAACTAAATTTCTTTTTCTAAATGTGTACCACACATAAAGCATTGATTATTAAGCACTTCCCAATTGAAATGCAATTTTAATTAAACATGTCTAAAATGCAATACATTCTGCTGAGATATTTTCTAAAATATCACAGAACTACAATAATTTATTATATTTTAAAACTCAAAACTTCAACGAAAAAAATTAACTTTAGGCAAATGACGTCATCGAAATATAAATCGTATGGCTTCCTATGCAAAAGCGGGGAATATTTTATTCAAACAATCTTATTCCAGACTCAAGAATTAAACAATTTTGGGTGAAAAAAATTCAGTTTTTCTTATACAAATCTTCATACAATCACTACTAGTTTATATATTGCATCCATCATCTGCTTAAAACCATGGTGGTAAAAGTACTGTCTAACTCCATGCTTAAAACTTCATCAGAAAAGGAAATGTATAAAATCGTTTGCATCTAAATGTAAAATCAATGATTATTTCATTCATATAACCAATATTCCAGACACTAGAACTAAGTAATTTTGTGTTGAAAAAATTCAGCAATTTTATACAACTCATCTTACAGCTCAATTTGTTTACATTCGGCATCCATTAAAATTAAGCTATTTTGTAGAAATAATAAAAATTTGATGATCATTTAATCTCGAAAATATTGTAATTTCGTTTAAGCTGAATATAGATGTAAAGACTATACGCAAAAATAGAACGATTTTAGAACGGATGCAACACTAAATAAATTTGAAAGATCTTTAAAAATGGCGATTTTTACTTTCCCTGCAATGTATTGGGTATGTATAGGTCAATGTATAGGGAAAATATTGGAATCATACCGAAAATCGCAACTCGAGTTTTCGACGGATCTGCACGTTTTGACAACTCTTAGAATAAGATAAAACAATTTCTAGAATGACGTCTGTGTGTGTGTCTGTGCAGATTTTGTATCCACTCTTAACTAAAAAACTAATTGACCGAATTTCATAAAATTTGGTAGGTGGTAGGTACGTCACTTGTGGACGACTTTGGCGCTGATTAGTTTTGGGTACATTTCGGGATAACAGAATCCGCTTTTCTTGCGAAATGGCCCACATAAGTTGTCTGTATCCACTCAAGCTGAAAAACCAATAGACCGAAGTTCACAAAATTCGTTAGATAAGTCGCCTGTGAGTTATCCTGGTGCTGATTAGATTTTGGTATGATTCGTAAAAAAATAACCTGCCTTTTTTTGTAAAATGGCCATCAAAAATTGAAAAATCTAAAATAAAAACTAGGTATGCTCAAATATATCTATTAAATTCTTGTTTCATACGTATTTTTTAACGATAAATGGAATAAGACCAACTCCATTACATTACGTCCAGCTGTCCTTGAGATATTTTAGTTTTTTGTATTTTCTCCACGTGAAATCTTCACGCAGCTTTAAAAATAAGTCCAGTTACCAAATGAGAACGAAACTTGAATTAAAAGTGAATTAAATTTAATTAAAACAAAGATAACGAAGCTCAAATATATCCATTAAATAACTCTGCAGCGAAAGGCATGTGCTGCCCACATCAGATTTTTTACTCTGGGAAAAGAAGAGGAATGCCATATTTTATTTTGAAGTGGGTCACCTGATCTCATTATACTCTATGGATTTTTAATTTGCATTTAAAAATCTACCGAGCAAAGATTTCTGAATTTTTTTTATATATTTTAGGAGATAATTTGAATATTTCCTAAAATTTTCGAAGCAATTTGTGAATATTAACTTTGTTTAAAGAGTGTTTGTAGAATTTGGTCCTATAGAGATCAATGTGTTTCATTTTGTCAACCCGGATTCAATCCAATACTACTTAAGTGATATTGTTCTTGTACGTTCCCATATGTCCCATAGACCGTCTCTTCAACTGTTTTATAAAGTGTTAAACATTTTGAAAATTAAATTAAACAACATAAACTTAGCAACATAATTTTGTTAACAGCTGAGTATGACATGACTCCAAAACTTGATTTTGCAGACTATATAAAAGTCTTTGCAGAAAGAAAATTCTGATGTGAGCAGCATATGCCTTTCCCTACAGATTCAAATTCATTATCTCCTTATTTCAATGAGAATTCATTAAATTAGGATAAATTGCATTAAACAACAAGTATAATTAATATAACTTGCACTGAATTTACTCTTTCAACGTAATTTTCGTTTTCATTTAAATTATTCTCAAAAACGTCAAGGCAAAAAGAGTAATTGCAGTAAAAGAGTAAAAGAGTAATTGTCCTAGAGTAATTGCATTTATCTTATTCTTTCATCCTCAAAATTAACATGTAAAACAAGCATTTAATTAATGCATTTCAGCAGACTTATTATTTTTTTTCAGATTTTGACGATTTTTGCTGATCTTTCTGCAAAATATGCAGGTTCTTTTATCCCGAATCGTACCAAAATCTAATCAGCACTAGAGAAAATTACAATTGGCTTATCTACCAAATTTTGTAAAATTTGGCAAACTAGTTTTTAGCTAGAATAGATACATATATTGCACAGACAGATACGCACATACACAGACACACACACACAGACAAAAACATAGCCGTCACCCTAAAAATAGCTTGTTCGTGTTCTAATGATCTCAAAACGTGTAGATTCGCGGAAAACTCGAGTTGTGATTTTTGGTATGATTCCAAGTCTTTCCCTATACCTTACGATGTATTACAGGGAAAGTAAAAATCTGATGTGGGCAGCACATGACTATCCTTGCAGACTTATATCCACGTTCTTTTTATTTTAATTAAATTTAATTCAATTTTAATTCAATTTTCGTTCTCGTTTAGTAACTAGGCTTATTTTTAAAGGTGGCGTAGAGACAATATGAAAAACAAAAATATCTCGAGAACGGCTAGTCCATGAGTTATGGGGTTGGTCTTATTCTTGTCTTCATTAAAAATTACGTATAAAACAAGCGTTTTTACTTTAGATTTTGACGATTTTGGCGAGTCATTTCGCAAAAAAGGCAGATTATTTTTTCTGAAGCGCACCAACATCTAGTCAGCACCAGAGTAACCCACAAGCGACTTATTTACCGAATTTTGTGAAATTCGGTCCATTAGTTTTTCAGCTAGAGTGGGATATAGGCTTTTGAGGGCCATTTCGCAAAAGAAGCGAGTTCTGTTATCCCAAATCGTACCCAAAACTAATCAGCACCAGATTCGCGCTCAAGTGACTTACCTGCCAAATTTTACGAAATTCGGTCAATTAGTTTTTCAGTTAGAGTGGACACAAAATCTGCACAGACAGACAGATACATAGACACACAGATACCCACACAGACATGATGCTAAAAATGATTATTTCGTATGCTAGAGGTCTTGAAATGTGTAGATCCGTCGAAAACTCGAGTTGCGATTTTCGACATGATTCCAATTCTTTCCCTATACATTGCCATGTATTGCAGGAAAAGTAAAAATCTGATGTGGGCAGCACATGACTTTCCCTGCAGATTCAAATTCATATTTTCTTTATTTCTTTAATAATTCATTAGTGAGTTTAATTGCACCAAATAACACTAAATTTGCATTTTTAATTCAATTTTTGTTTTTATTTGGTAACTGGACATTTTTACGATAGCGGAGTAACAAAAATGCAAGAAATCTCAAATATATTGATAACAGTTAGTCCTAAAGTATAATGTGTGTTATAATAAAGTGTGTTATATTCTTTTCCTCGTCAAGAATTGCGTTTAAAACAAGAATTTAATTGATACATTTCAGCATACGCAGTTTTTTTTTTTTTTTTTTTTGGCGATTTTTGAGGGCCATTTCGTAAAAAAATGCAGATTGTTTATTTCGTACTAAAATCGTACCGAATCGTACTGAAATCTAATCAGCATCAGAGTATCTCACAAGCAACGTATCTACCAAATTTTGTGAAATTTGGTTAATTAGTATTTTAGCTAGGATGGATATATGAAATTTTTGGGAGCCATTTCGTAAAAAAATTCAGGTTGTTATTTTCCGAATCGCACCAAAACCTAATCAGCACCAGAACATCCTACAGGTAACTTATCTAACAAATTTGGTGAAATTTGTTTAATTAGTATTTTAGCTAGAGTGAATATATATACATGAAATTTTTAAGGGCTATTTCGCAAAATCAGTCGGGTTCTGTTTTTACGAATCCTACCAAAAACTAATCAGCACCAGCGTCTCATCCAAATGATGTACATACCAAATTTTATGAAATTCGGTGCATTAGTTTTTTAGTCAGAGTGGATACACACATTGTCACAGACACACAGGCAGACACACAGACCGACAGACACACAGACAGACAGTTAGACACATACACAGGCGTCACGCTAAAAATAGTTTTTACGTATTCTAGAGGTCTCGAAATGTGTAGATCCGTCGAAAACTCGAGTTGCGATTTTCGACATGATTCCAATACTTTCCCTATATATATCCATGTATTGCAGGAAAAGTAAAAATATGATGTGGGCAGCACATGACTTTCCTTGCAGACTTATATTCACGTTGTCTTTATTTAAATTAAATTTAATTCGCTTTTAATTCAATTTTAGTTCTCATTTGATAACTGGACTTATTTTCAAAGGTGGTGTAGAGAAAATACGAAAAAACTAAAATAACTCGAGAACGGCTTGTCCTAGCTAATGGGGCTGGTCTTATTCTTTTCTTCGTTAAAAATACGTATTAAACAAGCATTTAATGAATATATTTGTTCATACGTAGTTTTTTATTTTATATTTCGGCGATTTTTGCTAGCCATTTTGAAAACAAATTCAGGTTATTTTTTTCCGAATCGTACCAAAATCTTATCTACCGAATTTTGTGAAATTCGGTCCATTAGTTTTTCAGCTAGAGTGGATACAAAATATTTCGGGCTATTTCGCAAAAAAGCGGGTTCTTTTATCCCGAATCGTACCCAAAACTAATCATCACCAGATTCGCCCACAACTGACTCACCTACCAAATTTTATGAAATTCAGTCCATTAGTTTTTTAGTTAGAGTGGATACAAAATCTGCACAGACAGACAGACACACAGACTGAGACACAGACAGACAGATATGCACACATACCTCACGCTAAAAATCGTTTTTTCGTATTCTAGAGGTCTCGAAACGTGTAGATCAGTCGAAGACTCGGGTTGCGATTTTTGGAATGATTCCAATACTTTCCCTATACATTACCATGTATTACAGGGAAAGTAATAATTTTGATAAACTAGCATATCTAAATTAAGTTGCTAAATTTATCATTGTTTATTATACCCATTGCCTATTATAAAGCTTTTTAAATGAAACTGTTATACATTCTATTTTTTGCGGAATTAAGAGTAAAATTTTTCATTTAATTTTTTTTATTTTTGAAAAATCTGTAAAATTAATTGTCGTTTATTATAGATTAATATTATCTGGACTTAGGTACTTATAGCTTTACTTAGGATTGTATAGTATTTTCATACATGCCATAATAAATATCATTTTATTTCATGTCTGTATAAAAATGCTACTATAAAGAACATTATATTATTTTTGTTTTTCACTTGTGAAAACAGGGGCGCTGACAGTGAAAGGGGTGACAGAATGCTGTGCCTTATACTCCAGACTGTCTTAATCGTACTCTGTGCAAAATAACGAATATTTCATTAGAAAATCTATGAGCGGGAATTGAGAGGCTTTACAAACTGTACGTAATTCTTTTCTGGATCAACAACAGTGGTTGGATCTGAAATATTTCCCATTTTAGCGGTTCCGGCAGGATGGCAAAAAGAGTAAAGTGTGGTTCTAACTTGCCATTTGAAATATTCATCTTCATCTTCGTATTTCTCACATCTTGGACTGTAATGGCAATGCTCCTAATCTTTTGAAAGATTCACTACTCAGCAGCCTACTGCAGGGTTTCAGATCAAAAGTAATATAATAAAATCTTTCAAATACTTTGTGACTGTGCAAAAAAACATCACTCATTTTTATCTGAATACACCCCTTTATAGTTACAAAAAAAACACGGAATCACTGAAGTCTGTAAAAACGCATTAGAAAATTTACTAATCAATCATGATTTAGAAAATTTGAAATTTTAATCAAAGTGTAAAGAACCGTTTTCTCTCAACCAGGAATCGAACCCTGAATCTTCCAACTAGCCATCTGATGCTCTACCGTTGAACTACTGTGACAAATTGAAAGATCTTATCTTTAAAGTGGACTCTTCCTTGAAATGCATTAGATTTTCACGAAGTCAACCGCAACTGTGTTCTCCACCTCTAATCTCAGATCTGCGGGCAACTGATAATCTCACTGACCACTTCCTTTAATTTATACATCTGGTTAGACTCCTACTACTACTATTTTCACCCGGGGCCGGCGGGATTTCTTCTTCTTATCGGGCCTAGATGCAGGTTTTGTGACGTCACAACTTACATCCCATCTACGGCGTTTACACTTTGCTCCAGTTCTTAATCAGCGTCGATTATGGAGTCGATATTTTAGAATGATAGAAGTTGGTTGAAGTAAAAATGATTTAATTAAATAAATATAACGAAAACAAATTATATATGTAAAGAAGAAATATAAATAAGATTGTAAAGTAAAAAAATACTGAATATTTCCGTCCGTAGTTACGAGTTTTTTTCCCCCTTTTCTTCTAAAAGATTCAAAGGCAGGTTTTAACCTTTTGAATTTTATTTTTTCATAAAATTCATTTACTTGAGAAATCTGGCTTTTGTTCTTAAGTAACCTAATACACTGAAACACATTATGACCTCTTATACATATATATAATAATGCTTTTGGGCAGAGTTAATTCAATTTCTAATTACATAGTTCTCCTAAAACCTTTTTATAATAAGGTCTTTCAAAAGTTTTAACTGTCAGATTTACATAACATATATCTTAATATACATACATACTTAATAATAATATTTAATAATTAATATCTATTAATAATTATTTAATAATATTAATTAATATAATATTAATACTTATTTAATACTACTATACAATAATTAATATACATTCATATTTAATAGTAATATACATACGTACTTAATAATAATACACACTTAATAGTAATATACATACTTAATAATATATATATACTTAATAATAATACATACTTAATAGTAATATACATACATACTTAATAATATATATATACTTAAAAATAATATGCATCCATACTTAATAATAATACAGACATTAGATTTATATTTTAAGCATCAATAAGTGATCACGCCCATTATGATCGACTATTTTGGAAGTTACATTTGTAATTGACAGCAGGGTTGTGATATAAATATATTTATTTTTCGTTATTGTGCACTTTCAGATTAAATTGAAATCCCTGTTTTGGTAAAATAAAATGCAGAGATTAGCGTGAATGACAGGAAAAGACAGTAGTCTCAAATGGTAATAATTTTAAAAAGAATAAAAAATCGCTTTTGGGTGATACGCTTTTTTACAACAGAAATAGTTTAATAAATTTGAATAAATCGGTTAAATATTAAATATAATACTGTATTACAATGACAAACCATTTTATCAAACTTATTTTAATAGCTTAAATCTTACCTGTTTTTGTTTTTTTTTTCAACGAAAATAATTTTAGACGTTACTTATTGACAGACGATTTTCACCTGTGATGTGAAGTTTTGAAAATTCTACTTTTAACACTTTAAGGTTGCTGAGTGTTGTCATCTGCAAGTTTTCGGTGCCAATATGAATTTCAGTTTTTCCAAAAAAAAAATTATGAAATTCAGATTTTTCTTTTTGTAATTACAAAAATGCATGTAAAAAAACAAAACAATGATTTGTGTATTTCACATTTTTATATTTAATACACATGTGCATAAAATAAATAAAACCATTGGTTTCCAGTCTCTTTGGAGGTCAGATGATTGAAAGAATAAAGTTACATTATTCATTAATTGATAGTACTGTAGCAATAACATTCTCAATTTTAATCTTACCTTTTGCTACGACAATATGACAATTGCCCATAGACCATTTACAAATGATCCTTTTTGACTCACTAATAAAAAATCAAAACACGTACACAAAAAGAACAAGATTAAAGAAAAAATTTTATTTACATGAAATTTTCTGCACATTTACTTTTTAATTACTTACACCAAAAAATTTGGGTCTGTATAATCCATAATTTTTTTTTGGGGGGGGGGGGGGGTACCAAAAATTGAAATTGTTTCTCTGAATTTACATTCATTTGTACTACCCTTTTTTTAATATCACCTTGCACTATAAAAGTCGCCATACTAAGCTTTTATAATTAGTTAGAAAATTTATTTTACAATTTTATTTTTGTGGTTCATATAACTAGAAAGGGTTATCTTATCCTTAAAGGGCATTTTAATTATTTGGTAAAGTCATTTAACATTGTAAGACCCTAATGATAAAATTGCAATTAACAGGCTGAATTTTAATTTTTATGAAAATTGTCCCTCTTGACTTTAGTTTTAAAAAATGTCAAGCTACATGATGTGACACTTTTGTTGCGACCTTTACCAAACACCCTATATATATATATATATATATATATACTGAGGAGCCATTACATTACATGCATGTTATTTCAATGGAAGAGGTACATATTTTGACATATTTAACTTTATAACTTTCGATATATTTTACTTATAAAAAACATTTTCCAGGAAATAAAAGAGCTTCAGAGACTTGACATGATAACTAATAATTAAAAATTATCAAGCATTTTATCAATTAAAGATTTGCTGTTAAAAAAGAGCGTAAAAATTGAAGGTTGAAAGAAAAGTTTCGCAGAAACTTATTTAGAATAACAAATTTTCTCTTATAAGAATGGAGAATTATTAAGAAATATCTATTAATACCCATAGGAGCAAATTCATTATACTCTAAATCAGATTTTAAGACATTTTTCCTCCAACCTTATACTTTTATGCCATTATTCGATACTGAATGTTTAAGTGATGTCGTGTTCGAAAATATTCAGTTATTTGTAATTATATTAAGCATTCGAAACTCTTTTCCATGAATGATTTTTTTATGAGTAAAATACGTTGAAAGTTACAGAGCAAAATATGTACCTCTTCGATTGAATTTACATGCAAGTGGTCATAATGCAATGGTCGTTCGGTGTATATAAATATATGAAAAATCATTAAGAAATACCTATCCATTGGGTAGAGGAGATTTCACATTAAAAATTGTTATAAGTTGAAAGTTTTCGTTTATAGTTTTTTGATGTTCTTTTATCATTTCGGACCTTCGTATAATTATTTAAAAAAATATTTGCAATTACGGAGAGACATCTTTTACCCAAAATACTATGCTCTGTTCCACAACTACATGTTACATCTGGAATCAAATTTAATAAATCAAGTTTCTCTACAACAAGTTGAATTATGAGATTTTTTTGTCTTCCATTTCTTAAAAATTCTTCCTCATACTTTATGCTTATTAGTTTTTGAAAAATTTGATAAGTATGTATAACGATATTTACTGCAAATTCTTGGGGCCATTTAAGTGCACCTCTGTCCATGAGTCTCAAATATTGTAAAACTTCTTCCCTCTCAGGATTTTCATGTTCCAGTGTTTTGTTTTTAGTTAAAATGGAATAACACAATTTACAACTAAGTTTTTTACTCACACTGTGTGCTACATATCCAGCAATAAAAATTAAAACTGACATAGTAGAATCAGTTATTTCCATGTCATCAAAAGTATTGAAAATCTCATAGAAGGTTTCGGGAACCTCATAGTCTTGGATTTCGGTGTCCAAATTGAGACGGTCAAGGTATTTTATCTTGAACTCTCCCATATTGTGGGAGTATAAGTCAATGAGATTTAAAACTTTAAGTTTTTTTTCCGATTCTAGTACTTGTCTGTAGGAAACATTATAATTTCCCCCACTCATCTGACGATATTGCCCAAACCGAGCCTCAAGACTATCGGTCTGAAACTTTCCCAGTAATATATATTTACACCCAAAAGTGGTAAAAATATATTCAATCAATTGAAGTAGTGATTCAACAGTAAAACTGAGAGCAAAATTAGTTTCCTTAGTTAACATCCCACCTTTTTTTTCTTTAATTCCTAATGCATTTTTTTCATTCGCTTTTGATTTGTGAATATAATCCCATGCATTTAGCCATGAAACAAACTGTTTTAAAAAAAAAAACTTTTTCATCTGAAACACCATTAATGGGATCACAAAATTCATCATGACTGTATTTACCCTTTTGTGGATGTTTCACGTTCACAATTTTCCACCATTTCCAAATATAATCAATGAACACTTTTGTACCTTTCGTTTCAATATCACCAGTGTCAGTGATTTCTAAAGCCACACTATTTGTTCCATGAAACAAACACAATGCATGAGTAACATTTTGTCGTTCTGTAGAAGTAGGAAAGAGTACCTTTTGGGACAATTTAGGGGCTACTTTGACAATTTTACTTTTGTCACTTTCATAAATTTGTTTTAAAGGAGTTATACTTGCAGTATAGACTTCAATGTTATCATTAGGATTTGGGTAATAAAATGTTTGATTAGGTTGATTTAACCAATTATTTCTAACCGATTTGATTAAATGAACAGTATCAAATAAGAAAAAAAGTTTTCGTGTAGGATCTTGAGGATTGTTTATACTATGCTTCAATTCACCATTACACATTAGAGTAAACATGTTGCGGTTTACTCTATTGTTGTCTGATATCAAACATAAAACAGAATAGCCACATTCTGACAAAATCTGTAAAACTCTTAACGTGTAACTATGGAGGGTTTGTGCTGTGAGATTTTTGACAGGAATTAAGGAGACAATGTCCTTGTTTTTAGAAAAAACAGATACACGCATAAAAGCTTGTATTGTGGTGGCTTCTGAATTGGAATTGGCTGATATGCCAGCAAGATAACCAGCTTTATAGCTTACTGATGGAGTGACATAGATCTCATCTAAAAGAACATTAATAATTTTTTCAGAGTCATCTATTAAGCTCGCTTTTTGTTTTAAATATCTCACATGGGCATTTACAGTGTTGGTACTGGTACAACTAACTAAGTTTGATAATTTCTTAAGGTAGCACGGATTAGGCAAAATTAGGACACCACTATTTCTTAATTCAGAATAAGATGACGGATAGCAAAAATACAATTTGGAAGCCCAAATAAGAACATCTGAACTATAGCGCAATTGTTTTACAGATATTAAAGTTATCTGTTCTTTCAAGAATTTTAGTTTTAATCGTAAATGTTTCTCATCATCATTTTCTTCAATTTCATCATAGCACTTCTGCAGAAGATAAGCGGCAGTTAACAATTTCTGATCAAAAGATATATCATTTATTTCATAGGATACTAAGAGGTTCATTAAACAATCAAATTTCGTCCATTTATCGCATTTGTAATCTGGGCCTAAAATCCACTCCAATGACTTAATCTCTATTGGGTTTCCTAAATGCCACACTTTGACAGTTAAATCTTTAAATACTTTTATGGACACTGTAATTTTAGGACAGTCACAGTCATCGATCCGATAATACAACACATAATCATCACGAATAATATTAATCCAATTAGGATGTTGCGCAGCGCCACATTTTTTTGTAAATTGTTCAAAAGATGAAATAACATCATTGGCACACCATTGCAAAAACTTCTCTTCATCTTTTGCTATCATTTCCTGACGACGTTGAGATGGTGATTTTCGTTCTGAAGCCAGTTGCACAGTTAAGTATGATGGTTGGTCTGGAAATATAGTTGGGTATGCATCCTTTGTTAGCGTAAAGTTTTTTCTTGGAAACACAATCACTGTGCCATCGTCTCGGGTAAATTTGTCTTCACGTATTACAAACTTCTCATCAAAGTGATGAACACAAACAACAGCTGTTGCACTGGGTTCAAAATCAGAGCGATTTATACTTTTTATCCATAAAGTACGCCTAGCTTCCTCTTTAGGAAAAAGGAATGATGGGATATAAGACGTGCCTCTATAGTTAGATCTACACATGGGAACACTGCATTTCCGACCCATCCTAAAAATAAAATGAATAAAATACTTAAGATGTTGAAACAAACAAAACATGAGTGTTAGAAAGAAAATAGTGGTAACACTATCACCATGTATAGGTTTTGATTACCCACTAGACAGATTTCAGGGGGGTGCGATCGATCGACGAGCTTGACACACTAAATCTACTTTTCTTTCAAGCAAGTAATTTTATAATTAAAAAAAAAGTTTCTTTGTTTTTTCCAAGAAATAATAAATACTTTTTGCTTTGTTTCCAAAGTATGAAAACTAGAAATAATAGACTTTTCACTTCTTTATAAAAATATGTGTATCTATAACTATCACTGAGAACCGCACTGAGAATACAAACAAACTATAAATTAATGAAGCAGGTAGCACTAATCAAGGGCAGGAGCAGGCGTACAAGAGCTCCATGCAGAACCAATTTTTTTCAAGACATGTCGGAGATGGGCTGTTAATCATTATGTGAAAACTCCCATTCTCAATAGTGAAGAAACAGATTAATGCCTCCCACAGCGTTTAAATAATTTTAAAAAGTTTTAAAAACTTTACCATCTGATAAAACAACTCTTTCAGAAGTCATTTAGTATGGTTAACTCCAAAAAATGTTTTTTGGTGGTTGGGCTTTTGTACCGCTCACCGTCTCATATATATATATATATACACAGTGCAGTAGTAGTAAAAAAACCAGAGGTATACCATGGGTGCATGCAGAATTTTTTCCAGGGGGAGGCGAAACATGTACTTACTACTTACACTTTCCAGGGGGAGGGGGGGGGGCAAAAAAACATGTACACACGCACATACATGTATATATATATAGGAAATTCATAACCCAGGGGTTGATCGTCCCCTTGCGCTCCCCCCTCCGGGCGCCTATGGGGTATATTCAAAGGACTGGGGGAAATGTTCGAATCAATCGAAATTCAAATTATCGAGAAAAAAAAGCCTAATAATTTTATATTACAGGAAAGGAATTGTGGAACTTTGAAGAAACCTCGACTTAAGCAGAAATTCGTGTTCACAAGGTTCAAGTTATTGGGAGTTTATTGTATTTATGCAAAGCAAAATATGCAGACTAGCATCGAGTGATATTTCAATTTGAAAATCTCACTATATTAATATTTAACTATGATATAAAATAATTACAGAAAATGTTAAGAGAGAAATATTTAAACACATATTAAGTAGGATGTAATTTTGTTTTACTTTAACAAATTTTAAGGCATACCTCTATCATTTTCATTGAAATATTTTACAAACTGCTTGACGAGAGAAATCCGTTTCTGTGTCTTTTTTTGTAGTGCATACTCTTGATCTATTGTCAACTGAAGAGCGATGGTTGGCCAACCAAGAATTTACAAATTTTTCTGGTTGTAAGTGTTCTATAGGTGGTCCATTTGCATTAATAAACATTAGATTGGAGACGTTTGAAATCAATAAAGATGATCTCAAATCTGTTACTATGTTGTTCATTAAACAAAGCGTTTTGCAAAGCGTGTACATAGTTTTTAAGAAAAAGCAGAGGGTATACGGAATTTGCTTGAAAAATCAGAGGGTATACGGCATGCACCGCTGTATACCCTCCACTACAACCCTGTATATATATATATATATATATATATATTACAACATATTTTTTAAGTTGAGAAGAAAAGTAGAAAGTACATTTTTGTTATAAGAGAGTTTATTTGGATGCAATTGGTTTAAATTTATAATCACTATAAATTAGTAAACAATAAATGTATATTAAAATTTTAATCATAATTTTTTTAAATCATTGATATATATATTTTTTTCTCTCTCTTATTGGCTTTAAACAATGCAATGTAGATTCTGTTAATTTGATTCTACTAACTGTAGGCCTATATTATATTATCTAGACTTATATTAATCAGATAATGATTTCAGGAACAACACTGAATATTTTAAATATATACTTATTTAAATACTATTACAATGTAGGCCCCCCTATGACTTTTATATTTTAGGAATATATTGAAGGAATATAAAGTTATGATGCGTCTAAAATAATTGTTATATTTGGGATATATATGCCACACTATCTTCTTTCCAACCCATCTACATTACGTCTACATCTAAATAACGTTTATTTCACAAAAGCCAATAAAAACGCTAAATTCACAAGTATTTACTATTGGACGATATTTGACTCAGCAAATTTTCATCGCCCCAAACTTTTTTATATATTTCGGCACATATTAACTGATTATGTATTTTCATTTGAAGCAGACATTTTACACATTTAACATCTAAGCGATTTCCATCAACTTCTTACGTAGCAAAAATACTCGTTCAACGGACGAATTTGAAGTTGGATTTGAAAAAATTACGCTACCTAAACTCTTGACATCCATGAATCTAGTTATAGATCACTTCTAATCATGTTCTAGATATTAAAAATACACTTAAAAGAAAACCAAACACCTTTCGGTGATACGTTCGTTAGACCTATACTGCATGTGCCTCACTCTAAGTATCTTGAAAAAAGTGGACAAATTGATTACATTTTCCCTTAAATTTTAGAAATTAACAACACCATGCATTATTATTATTACCTAGATAATAAAAAGAATAACGATATAGCTTACCTTATTAGGATATATCCGTTTCTTCGTCAATATTAACAGTATCTCACTTTCAACCACATACTGAAGTTGCAAATTATGGGATGCACTTTATGACGTCACGAGCTACAGCAGCGCCGCAGGCATAGGCCCGATAAGAAACAGAACTAATCCCGCCGGCCCCGTTTCACCCCGGTTAGATTTTCTAGAAGACAACCACAAAGAAAAATTTGGACTCTGCGTTCTCCACATTCTAATGTCAGATCGACGTCCAACTGACTGTCTAACTGACTGCCTCCTACTAGTTTTCGATCAGGTTAGCCTCCTGCTACTACTAATTTTACTCAAGTTAGTATCCTGCGTGGTCGTTATCCTCTCAATATGAAATCGGAACTCAATCTTCCAGAGTACACTAAATCCGTACTAGTCGTACTAGGGTCAATTTTAGACCTTCGACAATTTTGCACTATCCTATAAGGTTGATTTGTCCGGGCGCCGTTGTAGACAGCCTTGTTTCCCTAACCGGGAATCCAACTCTGAATATACGAACTGGCCAGCCGACGCTGTACCGTTGAGCTATTGGGACGAAATTGCAAACTCTTATAGTCAAAATGGATTTTGCAAAAAGTAATTCTATATATAAAATGTAAGTGAAGCAAATATGTGGTCTGTAGAATTCCTAAATATTCTCCCGCACAGATATAACATCCTATAAAAATTTGAACACATTTCGCATACAGAAAAATTTTATTTGTAACGCCATTCCTGTATATTTTTCGCTGAACGCATTGTCTCTGAACACATTTGCGTCGACAATAAAATTGGTGAACATTTTGACAGTTTTTGCAATAAAGAGTAATTTTGCGTTATTAATGCACAATTCGTTCATCTAATGTGTGATTAATTTTACATAAAGTAAATACATAAAGAAATTTTACATAAAGAAACAAGTTAAACCAAGAAAACGACGTAGTTGTTCCTTTGCTTAATCTGAATAATATTTTTCTTAACGTCAAATAATAATTTTAAAAATCTGATGTGGGCAGCACATGACTTTCCCTGCAGACTTATATCCACGTTCTCTTTATTTTAATTAAATTTATTTCACTTGTAATTCAATTTTCGCTCTCATTCGGTAACCGGACTTATTTTCAAAGGTGGCGTAGAGGAAATAAGAAAAACTAAAATATCTCGAGAACGGTTGGTCCTAATGTAATGGGGTTGGTCTTATTATTTTCTACGCTAAAAATTACGCATTAAACAAGCATTTAATGGATATATTTGAGCATACGTAGTTCTTTAGTTTAGATTTGGACGATTTTTGCGGGCCATTTTGCAGAAAATGCAGGTTATTTTTTCCGAATCATACCAAAATGTAATCAGCACCAGAGTGACCCACAAATGACTCATCTACCGAATTTTGTGAAATTCGGTCCATTAGTTTTTCAGCTACAGTGGATACAAGCTTTTGCGATCCATTTCTCAAAAAAGGCGGGTTCTTTTATTTCGAATCGTACCCAAAACTAATCAGCACCAGCCCCGGCCACAAGTGACTTATATTCAAAATTTTGTGAAATTCGGACCATTAGTTTTTTAGTTAGAGTGGATACAAAATCTGCACAGACAGACACACAGACACACGGACAGACAGACACACACACAGACGTCACGCTAAAAATGGCTTTTTCGTATTCTAGAGGTCTCCAAACGTGTAGATCCGTCGAAAACTCGAGTTGCGATTTTCGGCATGATTCCAATACTTTCCCTATACATTACCAGGTATTGCAGGGAAAGTAAATTTTAAAAATCTAATGTGGGCAGCACATGACTTTTCCTGCAGACTTATATCCACGTTCTCTTTATTTTAATTAAATTTATTTCACTTGTAATTCAATTTTTGCTCTCATTCGGTAACCGGACTTATTTTCAAAGGTGGCGTAGAGGAAATAAGAAAAACTAAAATATCTCGAGAACGGCTGTTCCTAATGTAATGGGGTTGGTCTTATTATTTTCTACGCTAAAAATTACGCATTAAACAAGCATTTAATGGATATATTTGAGCATACGTAGTTCTTTAGTTTAGATTTGGACGATTTTTGCGGGCCATTTTGCAAAAAATGAAGGTTATCTTTATCCGAATCATACCAAAATCTAATCAGCACCAGAGTGACCCACAAATGACTCATCTACCGAATTTTGTGAAATTCGGTCCATTAGTTTTTCAGCTACAGTGGATACAATCTTTTGCGGGCCATTTCACAAAAAAGGCGGGTTCTTTTATTTCGAATCGTACCCAAAACTAATCAGCACCAGCCCCGGCCAAAAGTGACTTGCATTCAAAATTTTGTGAAATTCGGACCATTAGTTTTTTAGTTAGAGTGGATACAAAATCTGCACAGACAGACACACAGACACACAGACACACAGACACACAGACAGACAGACTCACACACAGACGTCACGCTAAAAATGGCTTTTTCGTATTCTAGAGGTCTCGAAACGTGTAGATCCGTCGAAAACTCGAGTTGCGATTTTCGGCATGATTCCAATACTTTCCCTATTCATTACCAGGTATTGCAGGGAAAGTAAAAACTCGAGTTGCGATTTTCGGCATGATTCCAATACTTTCCCTATACATTACCAGGTATTGCAGGGAAAGTAAAAATTATACCTAGAGCTGGCGAGATAAAGCACGTAATCAAAAACATAGATTTTGGAATATCGGAGAAAGAAATTTGAAATGCTTTCAGGAGAACATTTTTTTAATTTAATTTTCTTCGTTTTGGAATACAAATTTAATTTTTATGTTGTTTATTATACAGTTATGAGCTGAGCTAAATAAATACTAACTTTTCTTAATTTAAATTTTTACTCCACTGCTTTCTGTACAAAATTTAATAAGTGTTTAATTTTTTTTCATTTTTTGACATCTTTCTTGACATCTTTCATCCTTCTAACTGACTTATGTACTTTTCCAGAACAAAGATCATAAATCTCTTAAATCAGCTATGTTATAAAAAAATTGGAATTTTTGACTTATGTCCTTTTCCCCGCCACCTTTATATATAATTTCAACAAAAAAAATGTCCCATTATTTAACAGTATTTCATTTCACTGCTATCTTATTTTTAAGAAGGATGTTTATTCGATTCATGCAAACCACTGTTCATACAGACGTTGCAAACAGGTGCGTTATTTGGCAGACGCATGGTTTTCTACACCCTATTACAATCTCAAACATAAATAATTCTTTTTTTTAATCTAACTAAATATTTAAATAAAATAACCACATTTTTTCCACACTTTTGATAACCAGTAAATTACTAAAATGCATTTTAATCATTTTTTTTTCTTTTTATAGGTTTGTTTAGCAAGATTATAGGTGTGATAAAATACATCAATTTCTGGCAGTTTAAAACTTGGGTTTCTTATCTACCGGATATTTAAAAGAGCATATGCAGAAATTAACATATAAGAATGATGGGAAAATTTTAAAATATAGCTTAATCGGATGACTGCAAAATTTGATGAACTCTACTGGTAAATAAAATTATCCAGAAGAGTAATTTTTGTACAAAATGTAAAAAAGCCAATATGATGCTGTTACTGCAGTACTTTCCATAAGATATTCCACGTCTCTAGGATCCGCTACATAATTAGGATCGATAAGTGAAGGATCGTAAGGATTTCCCGATTGCAGCGTCACTGTTTCTCGGCTTCTGAGTTGGACTTCTGTGACAGTGTATGTGAAGATGGTATAATTTTGGTAAGGTCCGTATATTTGCTGATACACTTAAAATGCAATTAAAGAAAACTTTAAAAATCACTGGTAGTTTAAATTAATAAAACTAGAATACAATGTGAGATCTAGAAGTATATTTTACTTTCCCTGCAATACATGGTAATGTATAGGGAAAGTATTGGAATCATGTCGAAAATCGCAACTCGAGTTTTCGACGGATCTATACGTTTCAAGACCTCTAGAATACGAAAAAACCATTTTTAGCATGGCGTCTGTATGTGTGTCTGTGTGTCTGTCTGTGTAGATATTGTATCCACTCTAACTAAAAAACTAATTGACCGAATTTCATAAAATTTGGTAGGTAAGTCACTTGTGGGCGAGTCTGGAGCTGATTAGCTTTGGATATGATTCGGGATAAAAGAACCCACCTTTTTTTGGGCTGCCGAAATGGCCCGCAAAAGCTTCTATCCAATCTAGCTGTAATACTAATGGACCGAATTTCGCAAAATTTGGTAGGTAAGTCACTTTTGGGTCACCCTGGTGCTAATTAAATTTTGGTAGGATTCAGAAGAAAATAATCTGCCTTTTTGGAAAAATGGCCCTCAAAAATCGGCAAAATCTAAAAAAAAAAACTACGTATAATCAAATATATCCATTAACTGCTTATTTAATACGTAATTTTTAACGAAGAAAAGAATAAGACCAACCGCATTACAGTAGGACTCGCCGTTCTCAAGATATTTTGGTTATCTCGTATTTTCTCTAACCCACCTTTGAAAATAAGTCCAGTTATCAAATGAGAACGAAAATTGAATTACAAGTGAATTAAGTTTAATTAAAATAAAGAGAACGTCGATATAAGTCTGCAGAGAAAGTCATGTGCTGCCCACATCAGAATATTTATTTTTATAAAATGACTTAAAAACATGTAAAATTCAGTTAGAAAACTGTAAACGGTAAATAGATCTATTTATCTCTCTATATTGAAAGAAGAAAGATCAATCATGCATAAAGCATTGATTATGAAACACTTTACAACTGAAATGCAATTTGATTTAAACATCTCTAAAATGTGATACATTCCGCGATGCTATTTTTTAAATTAGCATAGCATTATACATATTTATTTTACTTGAAAACTTTATTTCATCGAAAAAGACTATAGAAGTGTATTCAAATGACGTATTTGGAATATAAATCGCATGTTTCTCTATGTAAAGTAAATGAATATTTCTTTCATATCACTTATATTCCAGACCCCAGAGCTAAATAATTTTGTATGAAAAATATTCAGCAATTCTTATACAATTCACCTTACAATCGTCTGATTTATTTACATTCTGCATGCTATAATATAGTGCTTCGTTGTATGAATAATCAAAGTTTAGTGGTCATCTAAAATCAAAAATATTGTATTTGGGTTGGCAAAGAATTTAGATACACAAATAATGAAACAAAAATAAATTGGTTTTAGGACGGATGCAACAATAGAAAATCTGATGTGGGCAAGACATGACTTTCCATATATAATGCAATGAATTTACTACTTTTAAAGTTAAAAAAAATGTTATTTTTATAGTAGATATTTATATTCTTTCCAAGATATTGAATTTTCTTCAATAAGTCGTATTTTCATTAATTTAGCGTTATTTTTATACATTTGGCGAGATTTTTGTTAATTTGGCAACAATTAAAAATGTAGCCAAGTTGGCGACATTTCGCCAAATTCGTCGCCAGAATCTCGCCAAGCCTTGTGGATGGAGAAATAAGTTATTCTTACAGCAGATAAATGACTATTGGCGTTCAAATACAAAAGTATTACTCAAAGTATCTTTTTTCATGAATGGAAAGATCTATATCCACGAGAATGATGTCACCCAATTTATAGCATGGTATTGCATACGAAAAGTGAACATGGTTCTCAATAGGAAATATTTTTTTTTCTATGACTTTTTGATAATTTTTTTGAAAAATGTGCAATATCTCGTGAATGGTTCATGTTAGCGTTCTAAAATTTATGTCAATCGTTTTCCAATGAAAAATTACATAAGAAATGTCTATTTGCGTAACTTTATTAGCGGTTTTGATTTTTTGACGATTTTTTCAAAATTTCACTCGAAAATTTAAGGGGTTCTGAACATTTGACTGCGTATAAAAACAGTATTCTTCCAGTTTTAACGAATTGTGATTTTTGTACCAAATTTCGTTCGAATCGGTCCATTCGTTCGTCAGTTATCGTCTCCACAGACTCACTGACACACACACACACACACACACACACACACACACACATACTTTCACACACATACACACACAGACATCACTTCAAAAATGTTTGATTCGTGATCAGGCATGCTTTAAACATGCTCTCCCGTTGAAAACTCGAATTCGAATTTTCGACTCCGTCATAATACTTTCCTTATACATATGTATATAAAGAAAGTAATATGAAGTTAAATTATCTTTAAACATCTACGATAACAGCTGAAAATGGAAGCCATATTTTATTTTTTAATAAATCGAGTAATCACTTCATATATCATGGGTCTAATTATTATTTCAATTTTATTTAAATGTCTACACATTATTTTCTTCTGCATTTATTTTACATTATTTATATGATAATTTGATTATTTTCTAAAATGTTCTAAGAAATTTATAAATATTAACTTCGCTTAAAAAAGGTTTGAAATATTATATAAGGTTAAATGTGTTTCATTTCTTCAACCCTGATATAAATTCAAAATTAGTTTAGTGATACAGTGACCGCCGGTTATAAGATTCAGTGGTTATAAGAAACAGCCGTTTATAAGCCCCAAAACGACAGAAACAAATACAAACTTCGTTTTAACATTAAAATTGTGTCGCTTATAAGAAACACGATTCCGCTTATAAGAAACAGTTTTCTACAGAAAATTTGTTGATTTCCTTGCGACGCGGATGTAAAAAAAAAAAAAATCGATTTGTTTAAGGTTAACTGAAGGACGAGTTGTTATCTCTTGTCTCTGGGCGTACGGGGAGGGGGTGGGAGTTTGCTATGTAACAAAAGATGACAGAGAAAAAAAAGCCCTTTAGTTATTGGCAAAAGCAAACGTCCGCGCTGTTTAAGTGGAATAAACAAATTGCCAGTGATCTACGGAAATTCAAAGAATGCCTGGATGACAAGTAGAATTTTTGAAGACTTTTTGTTAAAGTGGGACAGGGAACTGATGGGAAAAGAAAAAAATATTTTAATCCTTGACAACTGTTCGACTCATCCTGTAGTACAGCTGACAAACATTGAACTTTGTTTTTTGCCACCCAATACAACTTCCATCATACAGCCTCTTGATCAAGGATTTATTAAAGCATTTAAAACTCTGTATCGGTCAAATTTGCGACAGAAAATAATGGATTCAATTTATGCTTCCGGCTTCCGAAATAAGCAAGAAAATAACCTTGCTTCATGCTATCCATATGATCGCAGGCGCATGGAAAAATGTTTCTGACATATGCATTTTTAATTGCTTCCGTAAAGCAGGATTTTTGAAAAATAATGTTGACATACCAGCAGAAGATGAAGACGAATTAGAAGCACCTTTCGAAGAATGGATTCACATCGACGAAAATTTACAAACATCTGAAGAAAAAAGTGATGATGACATAGTGGCGGAAATTCAGAATGTTTGCAATGAAGAAGAAAATGAAGACGACGTTCCACAAGAAGAAAATTTTCCTACAGCCAAACAGTCGCGAGAAGCCCTAACTATAATTAGAAAAACTCTTGAACACAAAGGGGCATCAGAAAAAGTTTATGGACTATTTTATGATTTAGAAATGGATGTACGTAAACTAATCACGGACTCGTTAGCACAAAACAACACTGGATAAATTTTTTGCTGTTCCTCAGTAATAGATTACGGTATGTATGAAAATAATGTACCATGCTCTTATACATAAATGAACGACCTATGAGTTTTACTTTTTATTCTTAATTAACTACATACTAGTATATGCATATAAATAATATTTTAAGTTGTAAGGCTTAATTCGTAAAATAAGAAATATTTTTGAATGCAAAACTCAATTTACAAATGTATTATGTACGTACTAATATTTTACTTATATACATTTATCTTTTAAATTCTGTAAAACTGTGTTCAATAGTTAGTATTTACAATGGAAGAACGATATTTAAAAAATTTCCGGATTTAAGAAACAACTGCTTATAAGAAACAAAATGAGCGAAACGAACGTGTTTCTTATAAGCGGCGGTCACTGTAATATTAATTTTCATTCTTAGACATCAAACAAGCCGTCTCAACAACATAACTGAAATTTCATTTTGATAAAGCCCTTTTTACTGCAGTTATTATGCAAACAGACAGATAGACAGATAAAACGATCACAGTCATAAACACTTTTCGAATTTGTTAGAAAGTGTTAAAAAAAACAAAAGCGGAAACTAATGGTTGAGCAGCAAATGGTTGAGCAGTGATTAAAGCCAGGAAAAGGGATTGAAAGCGGTAATACGAAAACATTTTTAAATTATATGTAGGAAGGAAAGAGAGAAATACTATTTATGAACGGTATAAAGCAAAAGAGTAATTTGAACGTCCAGCAAAATAATAATGGCAATAATAATTCATAGCCCCTATTCAGTGCGTAAAACTGAGAACATGGGTTTCCTGTGACAAATTAAAGAAAGCCAGGATAAAAAAAGTTGCTCCATGGAACAAAACTAATATGTGTAAAAATGTATGTTCCTGAGGTCAAAATTTCATGCTCGGCATGGAGGTCAAAATTTCATGCCACGCATGGAGATCAAAATTTCATGCCCCGCATGGAGGTCAAAATTTCATGCCTCGCATGGAGGTCAAAATTCAATGCAAAATCTAAAGTAAAATACCACGTATATTCAAATACATCACTTAAATGCTTGTTTTATGCATAATTTTTAACAATGAATATAATAAGGCCAGCCCCAATTACACTAGGGCTAGCCGTTCTCTAAATATTTAAGTTTTGTCGCAGTTACACTGCACCACCGCTGAAAAATGTCCAGTTACCAACTGAGAACGAGAATTGAATTAAAAGTGTAAATTCAATGCCATTTTAAATAATTTTGGACGTTATATTGTGCGGTTAAAACGATGTGGAAGCCGTTCTTGAGATATTTTGGTTTTTTCCCATTTTTGCTATGCCAATTTTTAGTCCATTATTCATGGCTGAGATTTAGTACAATTAAATACATTTTATTGCATCATTAATGAAGTAAAGAGACGATGAATTTGAGTTTGCAGTGAAAGTCATGTGCTGCCCACATCAGATTTTTACATTCCGCATTCATTGTAATTGGACTTCGTTGTAGAAATAATCAAAGTTTGAGGATCATTTTAACTCAAAAATTGTGTAATTGCATTAGCGGGTGGATATAGTTGCACAGAAAATACCCCAAAATTAAGCGGTTTTAGGTCAGATGCGAAACTAAATATAAATTTAAAAGGTTCTAAATATCGCAATTTTTACATGGTGAGAAAAATATAGATGCCATCTGCTATTTTGAAGTTAGTTACGTGATCTCTTCGTGTAATATGGGTGTAATTATTATTTTAATTCTTATTTAAAAAACTACCGAACATATATCGTTGAAAATCTTTTATATATTTTAAGGGATACTTTGAGTATTAGCTGCAAATTTCGAAGTAATTTGTGAATTTTAACTTCACTTAAAAATGTTTGAAAATGTAGGTACCATAGAGTTTAATGAATTTTATTCAATTAGATTCCCACATGTCCTACAGCTTACTAAACACTTACTTAACAGCATACTAAAATTTCATTTTGATAAAGTCGTTTTTACGGCTGTAATACTGCATACGGACAGATAGACAGACAGAGTTAATAAAGTCATAAGCACTTTACAGCTATGTTTTAAAGTATTAAAAGCGTTGTATGATAAGTTTCCTACATTGTAATGCATGAGGAAATCATTCGAATTGTGTCGAAAATCGTAACATGAGTTTTCAAAGGACCTATACATTTTGAGACCACTAGAATACAAATCCACTATTTTTAACGTGACACTATGTGTGTGCCCGTGGCTGGCTGATGTGGGCAGCACATGACTTTCTCTGCAGAGTTAAATTCATATTTTTTTAATAATTTATTAATTTGGGTTTAATTGCACCAAATGACACTAAATTTGCATTTTGAATTCAATTTTTGTTTTTATTTGGTAATTGGTCATTTTTCCGATAGAGGCGTAAAAAAATGCAAGAAATCTCAAATATCTTGAGAACGGTTAGTCCTAAAGTATAATGGAGTGTCGAAAGCCCAGGCCAGCCGACTCGTCCGAAGACTAAAAGCAGCAAAGTGGATGGCCGGGAAAAACATTATACTCTTTTCCTCGTCAAAAATTGGGTTATAAAATAGGAATTAAAATAGGAATTTTGAACATTTCAGCATACCTAGTATTTTTTTTTAGATTTTGGTGATTTATGTGTGCTGTTTCGTAAAAAGGGCAGTTTGTTCTTTTCCGAATCGTAACAAAATCTGATCAGCACCAGAGTGTCCCACAAGTAATTTATCTGCTAAACTTTGTGAAATTCGGTCATTTAGAATTTTACTTGGCGTGAATAAATGAAATTTGTACCGGCCTATTAACAAATAAAGGCGGGTTCTGCTTTCAAGAATCCTACCAATAACTAATCAGCACCAGGGTTTCACCCAAATGACATACATACCAAATTTCATGAAATTCGGTTCATTAGTTTTTTAGTTAGAGTGGATAAACACATTTCATAGACCGACAGACACATAGACACACACACAGACACGCACACAGTTTCACACACAGACGTCACGCTAAAAATACTTTTTTTGTATTCTTGAGGTCTCGAAAAGTGTAGATCCGTCGAAAACTCGAGTTGTGGTTTTCGGTATGATTCCAATACTTCCCTATACATTACCATGTATTGCAGGGAAAATAAAAGTCTAATGTGGGCAGAGCATGACTTTCCCTGAAGACTTATATCAACGTTCCCTTTATTTTAATTAAAGTAATATTTACTTTGCCTGCAATACATGTTAATGTATAGGGGAAGTATTGGAGTCATGCGTTGATGAGGGATACTTTGAATATTACCTGCAATTTTCGAAGTAATTTGTGAATTTTAACTTCTATTTAAAAAGTGTTTGAAAAAATAGGTACCATATTGTTTAATGAATTTTATTAAATTAGATTCCCACATCTACCACAGATCGTCTTAACAGCATACTAAAATTTCATTTTGATAAAGTTATTTTTACGGTAGCTATCGTACGAACATTTAGACAGACAGACAGAATGAATAAAGTCATAACCCTCACAACAAAAATCGTCGCATGAGTGACAGTGACGTTGTTATCACGAGACACCTGGGTCACAATGTGACATCATATTTGTGACTTCTATGCGACGTTACTTATTAGTAACTTTGTAACTTCTATAGTCTGTGACGTTTCCACAATTTTATTAACACGTAACAATGTGATGACATTACAATGGCAATTACAATGTGACGTCACAAACAAGTTAATATGCGACGTCACAAACGACCATGAAAAGGACCAAAATGGCTTCGCTGTGACCGCAATATGACATTGCCGACACGTACTGCGACGTCCTGTGACGTCCCAGTGTCACAGTGTGACGTAAATCTTGCGTCACTGTGAAAAAAATGCTGTTAGGGAAACACTTTTCAATTGTGCTGGATAGTATTAAAAACGTAGTATAATAAGTTTCCTACATTGTAATGTATAGGGAAATTATTTGAATTGTGTCGAAAATCGTAACATGAGTTTTCGGAGGATCTATACATTTCGAGACCACAAGAATACAAATCCACTATTTTTAAAGTGAGACTATGTGTGTGTGTGCGTGTCTGTATATATGTCTCTGTGTATGCATGTTGGTACAATGTATGTATCTACTCTAGTTCTAAAACTATTCATCAAAAATTACTAAAATTTGAGGGATAAGCCACTATTTGATTACCCCGTTACTGATTTTAAACTCTGAAAATATAGAAACTGCCTTTTTGACTTTCCCTGCAATTGATGTTAATTGAACAAATCTCATAAAATTTGGTAGGTAAGTCCCTTGTGAGCGACCCTTATGCTGATTATATCGTGGTACTATTTGGCATAGAATAAGCTGTCTTTTTTTACGAAAAACTAATATACTAAATTTCAAATTTACTACATAATTCATTTGTGGGTCTCGGATTAAATTATGATACATTAAGAATGAAAAAATAACTTGCCTTTTTTTTTGCGAAATGTCTAAATGCAAAAATCATTAAAATCTAAATTAAAATACTACGTATGCTTAAATATATCAATTAAATGCTTGTTTTACATGTAATTTTAAACAATGGAGATAATAAAATCAATCCAATTACTCAAGCACTAACCATTCTTGAGATTTTTTTCTTTGTGCCACTTTTGAAAATACGTGCAGTTACCAACCAAAAATGAAACTTGAATGTGCAAATTCAGTGTAATTTAGAATATTTATGGGTGTTATTTTGTGCATTTAAATTATATTTAATAAACCGTTGAAGAAATAAAGAGAACGTGAATATGAGTCTGCAGGGAAAGTCGTGTGCTGCTCACATCAAAGTTGCTTTCTTGCGAAAGATTTTATGAAACTTTGTGGTCATTTTGACAATTTTTTAAGACTCGTGTATTCTTGAATCTAACAGGGTACCCTAAAGTGCCATTTTTAATCATGATTTTGTTAATGTTCGTGACAAATCACTCTCAGTTGATGGAAAGAAAGGTTTTGTAATTTATGAAGAAATAAATTTTCATTATTATAAACATATCTTGTACACCATAATTGAGCAATGATTGTACTCCATAGAATAGAAGAGCTTCTAATTTTAAAAGAAAATAATTTATTATTAACAGAAGTAAAAATCTTACAATTATAAAAGAAAATATATTGTCACACAAAACATCAATATCTTACAGTTTGTGTTTCTTATACATCTTGTAGTGTAAAAGAAAGGGTTTTCGTGCAGTAAATCTAAGTACTAACTATATTAATTAATACCTAACTCAATTTAGCGTTAAAGAAAATAAAAGTTTAGTTTATATGTTAATTATTTTTAGTCCAAAGCAGTTATAAATTGCATAAATCACAAAATTGTTTTTGCAGTTTTATAAAAAGAAGATTTATATTTTACAGTTTATCTTTTGTTTGTAATATCATTGATGATAAACTATATTGACATTCACTCATACTTCTAATAAATTGAATTTACAATTAATAGGATTAACATTTATACAAAAGGAAAATCTTGTAATTCATAAAATTAACTTTGATTTCATAAAAACAAAGATTTTGTAAGTTATGAAGAAAAAATATTCCTTTACTACAAGCACAATTAGGTGTTATAATAACTAAGCGCATCTTGTTCCTTCACCTTCATAAAAATGTTGGACGTACATTAAACCCAACATTTAAGCCTGCACCCAATGATTCGGAAACTTTGTAATTCAGTTTCTCTTTAATAGAAGATGATTTACTGGCAGCAGCTGTTACGTTCTCTAACAATTCCGGATCTATAATCTGTTCCAAGGATTGTTCTCCCGGCTTTGGATAGCTTCCAAAACATTTTATGGTCTTCTTCATCATATCAGATGCTTTCTCGGAAATCATGATTATAGGGATGTTTCTCTTTCCAGACCTCACCAGTGGCATAACAGAAACATGAACTACCCGAAGGTTCTTAACGTTTTTATCTCTGAAATGCCGAAAAAAATGCATAATAAGACAATTAATACATTTCTGAATGTGCCGTATGTTGCAATTATACAAACATGGACAATAAACATTCAATTATGTAAATGCATTTATAGTGGACAATAAACATGCAATAAACATGCAATAGAACTGCAATTATGCAAAATTGACCGATAAATACCAAATATAAATATGTCTGCTTATTTAACTTAATAGCAGAGACGATAATTTCCAATTGCAATGGTGCTGTTTCTCTTACTAATTTACACTGACAGCAATATGTACTTCAAAAATTTATATATATATATATACATACTCATATTTCAAAAGAAGTTTTTTTCACAGAAATATTTACGACACGTGTTCTGAAAACGTTATGCTAGTAATCATCTTCCTCAGGATCCAAGAAAATATAAAAAAAACCTCCAAATAATAAAAATAGAGATGGGAATGTTCATGACTACTCTACACGTTGAGACTATACATTTTATGATCATCCGAATCAATTTGGACGCACGCTTTGGTAGAAAATCAATTTAGCTGAAAAAGGAATTTGTGCAACAATTTTTAATAATATTTAATGATTAATGATGCTTCAAGCAATGAATACAACAAAACAGGATGTTTTTTGCACGAGGAATCTTTATTTGGTAATGGTCGGACATTTTCAACAGACAAACAAGAGCCATTATGAAGAATCAGGCTCTGATTAAAGACTCGGGACACAACACTAGGACCACCAGATTTTAAGAGGCCTCAAAAATATCATATAATTGTCATAAATTATCATAAATTATCATATATCTGAAAATTACCATAAATTATCATATAATTAAATTCAAATTTTGAACATATTTTTCCAATGTTGATAGATGCTTTAAAATATTTTTGAGTATGACAATTTCATATTCCTCTAGCGAAAGCTCTTTCTATGCACTTGACAGAATAAAAAGTTTTTTAATATGTAATTTAAGAGAGCAAAAACTCAGCAATTTAATATTACTAGCTACTAAATATTAAATAACTGCAAAACTTTATTTTGAGGATGTTTTTATGGTCTTTGCAAAAAGAAAAGGTAAAAAATACATTTCTGAATTAATTTGCTGATTTTAAAAATGTTTATTACACTCACTTATCATTTTAGTATTTTTAAGTGCAACATGTATGCAACCTATTCTTTACGGAAGTAAGGGGAAAATACTCCAAGCAAATTTTATGCTTTTGAAAAATCTGAAAAATTATTTGACATTTAATATATGTATTAACTATTTTCTAGAATATTTAAAATATATATATATATATATATTAAATCTTTGTTAGAATAAATAATTATTGCCTTACTTAAGACTGCATAGTACTTGCATACCTTACACACTTAAATAATTTTTTGTCGGTACAAATTTTTTTATTTTTTTTTTGTACAAAAATATTAGTGTGAAAAATATTACAATCTGTTTACTTGTGAAAAGTGGTAAAATATGTGTAGAGGGGGGTAGAATACTGTATCTTTTGCTCCAAATGGTCTTAAGCGGACCCTGTGAGGAATGACAAATATATGACTAGAAAATCTATGAGTCAGAACCGAGAGACTTAACAATACATACCTAAATTCTTGATCAACAACGTCGTTGGATTAAAAGGATTTCCCATTTTAGAGGATCCTGAATAATGGTAAATTGTAGAGAGTTTTGTTCTAACTTGACATCTGAATTATTCATCTTTGTCATTGGCGTATTGCTCACAACCAGGAATCTTGGTTTGCAACGGCGACGCTCCTAATCTCTTGAAAGGTTCACTGGTCACTAACCTACTGCAGACTTCCAGACCTAAAGTAATTCAAATTCTCATATACATTGTGTCTGTGTAAATAAAAAAAATGTTAAATTTATCATTATCGTTACGAAGAAGCACGGAATCACTTAAATCGGCGAAAACGAATTTAAAATTCTACCAGTCACTATCAACTTGGAAAGCTGAAATTCAGAATTTTATTCAAATTTTATTTTAGATATAAAATAACAAAGAAACAAATATGTGTACTATTGAATGTCCAAATGTTCCCGTCACAAACATGTCACTCTCTGAAAATTTTAACACATTTTATGAAAAAAAGTATTCCAATTGTAAAACCATTATTTTATACTTTTTACTTCACTGAATGCATTCTCTCTGAAAACATTTTCGTCGGCAATAAAATTTGTGAGGATTTTTAAAGGTTTTATATTAAAGAGTAGTTGTGCATTATTAATGCATAATCCATCCATATATTCTATAAATATTTATAACCTAATGCATTCATGTAAGATTCACCATCTATATTCATAAAAAAAATCACTATTTATTCACATTTTAAACGTGCTTGTGTTATTTTATTCACTATAGACTCTCAAATGTTTTGACTCCAATTTATGATTTTTTAAACTTTTTATATGATATTATTTTGTTATATTTGATATAGTAACTATATGACATACTAATTTTTGTTTAAGAATTTACATATGGATATCATATATTCGGGCAGTTCGCTATTAGCAAGTTGCTTGTCTAGTGACGTCAGGCACGTGAAGCGTATTTAATTACGGGTTTGCTCCCATCTATCTCTGTCTTTTGCCAAAAAGTATGCACTTAACCAGCAGTTTGACTATTACGCCAAGTTCGTTTCTTAAGACTCTCTTATGTTTTATCTTAGGCTTACCCTCTTTTGTTTGAACTTTTTTGAAAATTTGAAATATGGTTCCCTAACTGAAAATGATAAGTAGATAAAGTTTTTATTGCGTGGTAATATTTAAAAGTGACCGAGCCATGTAATGGGAACTCTACTACATCAGCGGGAGCTAGGGAAAGTCCTCCGCAAGTTAGGAAGCCACAGGTCGAAGAAAAATACCTGTGACCCAGTGAAAGCTGTGCCCGGGATTTTGTGTTTGGATTTGAGTGAAGTTTCTAAAACAAAGCCTTCACAAATTGAACAAATTTTCCATTACAACAATGCAGTGTCTCCTGTATGAAATTGGAGTCCTACCAGCTATAAATTGTGATCCGGGTTTAAACACGAACTCAAACGTATTCGAGTTACACTCGCTGCAAAGTGGGGGCCCAATTTGAGACCGGCTTTACACTCAAATAGAGTTCTAAGGCCATTCGCTCAGTTAATTCTTACTTAGCGTATTTATTTTCGAAGTTTCACGGAATCTGATCTGATGCACCCAAAAAACCATGTACCCTATGGTTGCTTTACAGATATATTCACTGTACACAGCAAGTAAAGGTAAAACACTTTGTTATTACTCTCTGATCAGTACATATGGTTCTTCCTGTACATGTAGTTCGTTCAGTAGCGTATATAATACATTCTAGGGTGATACTTGACAGAGTAGTTTGACCCTCTTTCTTGATTCAGGTGGTATATCTAAGGTGAATAAAATTGGAATCCCGTTCGCTACAACACTCAGAGTGGTTTATATAGAAATAAGATATTAATTTAAACTTTTAAATGTTTATAGAAAGAACATTGAATTCAAATGAAATTTAAAATTGACATGTAGTCATTTATTCAAAAATCTCTAAAACAGTTATATTATTTGGTTCAAATTGTTTCTCCGTATTTTTCCAAGTCTCATTTGATTTGTGTTCTTTTGATTATAACCCCTCTATAGATAAGATTTTCTCCTGAGATTTTCTGCCCCGAGTGGGCAGAATTTATCGAAATTCTAGAGAAATTACAGTTCAAATTAGACCTGTTTCCACGATATCTCTTTAAAAAAAAATTATCTTTTTCCCCTTTTAAACAAAATTTTTGAAATTTAATAAATTTGTATATTTAAATATTTTTGTTATAGATCCGTTGAGCAAGATTATAAGTAAAATAATATATAGCAGTTTCGACAGGATTCACAATATTATCTAGTGGATATTTGAAAAATCATATGTAGAAATTTAAATACCGGAATAATAATAATAATTAATAAGAGTGGCAAATTAAAATATAAAAATTACATTAACTTCTATCTTAAATATGTAATTGAACAATTCTAAGAACTGTACTGGTAGCTAAAACTATCTAGAAAATTGGCTTTTATATAAAATGTATAAAAACATTGAAATGCTATGGGGTCAGTACCTTCTGCAAGATCTTCCACATCTCTAAGATCTGCTAAATAATTAGGATCGATAAGTGGAGGATCGTAAGGATTTGCTGATTGCAGCGTTACCGTTCCTAGGCTTTTGGGTTGAACTTCTGAGATAAGGCAATTGAAGATGGCATAATCTTCGAACGGTCCATATACTTGCTGATATACCTAAAGTGCAATTAAGGAAAATCGATGATAATTCAAATAAAACTAACACAAAATACAAGATCTAAAAACCTTATATATTTCTTGAAATAACTGGAAAATGTGAAATTCAGTTAGAAAACAATAAAGTTTAATGGTTTTGTGCGGATTCTATTAATTATTATTATTTTATGCAAATTCTACTTTTTCCCGATTTTAACTTATGTCCTTAATGTCTCAACTTAACGCATACTGGTGATTGGTAAGATCTATAAAATGACAGAGCCAATATACAGTAACAGACATTTGCCATTTACATTACGGAATTTGAAATTTTACCGATTTCGCGAGTTCTTGTCTAAGTTCGTAGAAGTATCTAAGAAGTACTAAGTTAGCTTTTCGTACTTTTCGTCTTCGGTTCAGGTTGAAATCCAGTTTGATCATGTTTCGGGTTCGAATTACAAGTCTAAATTAGTATGTCCCTTGTAGATCTTGTAATATAAGTATTGTTTGCATGTATTTGTTTGTTGAGTCATACTTGAGATTCGAGCTGTGAATAAAGTAGTTAAGAAGTTTAAGTGCCACTATTCTTTTGTAGAAATCTAGATTTTGTAGAATTTTAACTTATCACAGTGCTGCAGTAATTTATTATACTTGAAAATTTAAAGCATCATTGAAAAAGACAATGCTAGTTACACAAAATGAAATTTATTCAAATGGCATCATCGAAATGTAAATCGTCTGCCTCTCTATGTAAAATGAATGGATATTTCATTGTGCATATAAAATATCCTCGCTTACTTTGCAAAAGTACATAATTCAAATAAACCTATGGTTTAGATTTTCTTGGAACATATGTAATTAATATCCTACTAGGTTGCTTAAAATTTGGAAATTGATTCAAAATGTTGTTTTTATTCCAGTGCCGTCTTTATATAAGCATAGAGATCGACGACAAAATTTACTTGACGACTTTCAAAACAAGATTTAAAAATATGATAGAATTGTAATTATCTGCAGTATTTTTCTTTTCGTACATATAAAGAATGTCAAAACGCAGAAAATATTATGCACTGTACTCTGTGCTATACAGAAATTTTCAAAAGATGACTAGAAAAAGCACTTCTAACCTAACGGTTTCTGATGACTTTCATATATAGCTTTCGTATATAGTTTTCGTAATACATTCTATGTATATTTAACTTTATTCAAAAATTTATTTATTTTCTATCTTGTGATTTCCTGAGAATTAAATTCAGAATACATTTTTCGCTCTCAGACTGCTTACATTTAAACAAATCTGATGTGGGCAACACATGACTTTCCTTATATAATGCAATGAATTTACTAATTTTACAGTTAAAAAAATGTTATTCTTATAGTAGATACTTATATTCTTTCCAAGATATTGAATTTTCTTCAATTAGTAGTCATTTTTAGTGATTTAGCGTCATTTTTATCAATTTGCGAGATTTTTGTTAATTTGGCAACAATAAAAAATGTCGCCAAGTTGGCGACATTCCGCCAAATTCGTCGCCAAAATCGCACCAAACGTTATGGACGGAGAAATAAGTTATTCTTACAGTAGATATATGACTATTGGCGTTCAAATACAAAAGTATTACTCAAAGTATCTTTTTTCATGAATGGAACGAGCTAGATCCACGAGAATGATGTCACCAAAGTTATCGCATGGTATTACATATGAAAAGTGAACATGTTTCTCAATTGGAATTTTTTTTTATTTTATATAACTTTCTGATAATTTTTTTGAAAAAGCGCAATATCTCGAGAGCGGTTCATGTTAGCGTTCTAAAATTTATGTCAATCGTTTTCTAATGAAAAATTACATAAGAAATGTCTATTTGCGTAACTTAATTAGCGGTTTTGATTTTTTGACGATTTTTTTATCATTTCACTCGAAAATTTAAGGGGTTTTGAACATTCGATTGTATTAAAACAATAGGCTTTCAGTGTTTATGAATTGTTATTTTTGTACCAAATTTCGTTCGAAATGGTCCATTTGTTTGTCAGTTATCGTCTCCACAAACTCACTGACACACATACACACACACACACACACACACACATACTTTCACACACACACACACAAACATCACTTTAAAATTGTTTGATGCTTGTTCAGGGATGCTTGGAACGTGCTCTCCCGTCGAAAACTCGAATTCGATTTTTCGACCCCGTCACAATACTTTCCGTATGCATTATGTATATAAGGAAAGTAATAAAGTGCATCTAATTTCCCGATTTTTTCACATCTTTTCGAAACTCGAATTAGCAGTGTCATATTGATATATGACGGTTTGAGTGTGAAACACGACATTTTTCATTTCTTCTCGAAATCGTTCTCTTTCGGAAGCCATTGTTATTCCAAGGTTTGAATTCTGAATGCGTTCGCAGTTTTATGCTGAAAGTGTGGGATTTTTTCCTGAGCGGATGGTTCGAGGCTAATTTATTATTACTTTATTTCATGCCCGGGGTTGCGGTTTCGTTTCTGCAAGCGATGGCGTGAGGTTCCAGATCGGCCGTTTGAAAGTTGCACTTATAATATGAAGAGATCACGTGACCCACTTCGAATTAAAATATGCCATCCATCTTGTGTCAAAATCTTGATTTTTAAAGTTATATTCAATGTATAATTAGTGTTATATCCGTCCTTAAGCCTGCTTTATTTTTGTTTAAATTATGTGCATCTGTAGTCTGAAACAACACGATTACAAAACATTTGAGTTTAAATGATTATCAAATTTTGATTATTCTGCAACGAAGCCTAATTTTTATTTATGGAGAATGTAAACACCAAAAGATACAGAATGAGTTTTATAAAAATTGCATTCCTTTAACGCAAAATTATTTAGCTCATGGAGTCTGCAATACAGCTGATATGAATGAAACATTCATTCATTTTACATAGAGAAGCAGACGATTTTTTCGATCAACATTTAAGCAGGGAGTTAAATTACTTGTACCTCCATGATTTTAAGTTTGTAAGTAAAATAAATTATCGTAGTATTGTGATGAATAAAAGGAATGGAATGAAAGTGTATGAGTGAAATATTTACAGCTTTTACATAGAGAGCCAGGTGTTTTATATTTCACTGACGTCATGTGAATAAAGTTCATTTTTTCCGATGAAGTTTTAAGATCTCAAATATAATAAATTAATGTAATATTGTGAGAATTTTAAATATATTACCGTTGAATGTATCGCATTATAGAGGTTTTTAAAAGAAATTGCATTGCAGTTGGAAAGCGTTTCATAATCAATGCTATATGCATGATTCTCCTTTCTTATTTTATTATTAAAATACGTGCTACACATTATTTTCTTTCTTATAGCACACTTTTGTTATCAAACAAATTTGGAAATACCGGATTATAACAAAATTTATTTTTAATGAAGGTATAGCTGAACATATATTCAAGAAAGTTAATATAATTGGTTCTATATTTCTGTTCCATCTCATAAACTAATTTCTATCAAAAACAAAATTTGTTTAGAAGTTTTAACTCGTTAAATTGCAGCACATTACCCTGTTTACTTAAGACTCTCCAAGATTTTGTCCAATAATAGTTTTATAAACATAGTACCACAAGTGAATTATTATTTCCAGCCGAAAGGTATTTTTTAAAGTAAAAAATAAAAGTTAAATAGTGTAGACCTGATAAGTATAACACAATATATTACTATGTTTTCTTTGCGGTTGATTTCATGAAAATCTACTACGCATTTTAAAGAACTGTGCAGAGTTCACACCGAAAATAACAGCTTCAAATTCCGTATGAAACAGCGTTCAATTGCTGAGTGGAATCTGACAGGATCTTTCAGCAGCTAGTTTCATTGTTTCCGAAAGTATATGTATATGTTTTAATTTCCAATATACTACATACCACTCTATCTACTTATTTCTTACTATCCTATATTCTACTTACTTTAATACATATTAATTATCATGGTATCTAGTTTCCTGATTACTTATTTGTATACCATTTTGTTTATTCCATCCGATTTACAAAAAAGCTACATCGCTAACTACGCTAATTTAGGACCAATATCGTTGCAGAATTCAACAATATATTGCATAACTAATAAATCACCTGGAACATAAGAGAGTAAAAACGTAAACTTGATAGATGTGTTTAAAAAAGTAAAACTGTAAAAATTATTGGGTCGTAGAAGTTAGGATCTGGAAAAGAAGAGTTAACAGCTCCGAGAAACGAGATAGCTTAAGGAAATAGGACAGTAGGTCGGGGACAAATCCCCGCCGTGCAAAACTATCTCCGTTTCCAAGCGGAGTATGGGCAATTTAAATCTCTAGATCTGAAAGTTAATCCGAGATGTTATGGGCTAAGGTAAGTTTGATGTGGTCTCTGTGGGTTCCATCCCTATTGGGTTCCAATTTAAATTGGGTGTCACTGTCGCGGTCCCAGATCATCCCAACAGTTACTTTGCATCTCCGGTTAGTCAGGAGGTCTAGGCATGAAAAATAATTTCAAAGCCTATAAACACACGAAGCTACTAGTGAACACGTATTCTATGTTCATTGGATTTATTTATTTATTTATTCATATATTGATTTACTTCTTACTTATTTGAATATATGTTTTAATTTATATATTGGTTTTAAAATGTTGACTAGCTGCGGGCATCTGTAAAAAATTAAACAATTTGCCATGTTTGAGTTTATCGTGTGCAACCAGCCAAAAAAATTCGTTATTCCAGCTCCTATGGTCAAGCAGTCAAACCAAAAGTATCATTAGAATCAGAACAATGCATATTATAAATAAATGTACATCTAATTTACATAAATGTTCGTCTTCATATTTAGTTTCCCATTATTTCCAAAAATTCAAAAGGTAACACCCCAGATTTTTATCAGATTTATATTAAATTTATCAGATTTATATTAGATTTCTTATATAAACGATAGCTACATACAATATTTTGTTAGATTCCAATCATAAATAAGGGAGATATATGGGAAAAACCATTCAAGATCCGTCTCCATATTTGAGGTAGCAAACTAACGGTCACTCATGCTCTGCAGTCATATCTCTCCTATTCAGTTGATATAGTACATTGTTTACAAAACCGTCTTTTCAAAAGACTTGTGCGGTCCAAAATCTCATGAATTTGAGAGACAGAATAAAAGCCAATTTTAACCATCAATATGGTAATATTGATGGTTAGATTGATTTAATTAGAAATTTTTGTAATATTTATTTGACTATTTACTTTTATTTTCGTGGCACACAAATGCGTACTGCATTAAAACATTAGGTGACATTAACACATTTCTTTTTCGTTTATAACACAATTATTATAGCTTATTAACTAAACGACAAAAATAAAATAGATAATATATGAGGCTCAATGCTGTTTTCAAATTAATATAATCGTTAATATATACATGAAGCATTACAACTCAATAAAACGTAGGATGACCGCCCCTGTCAATAACTCCTTTGCTATATAGCGGCATGGAATCTACAGCAGTATTCAGAAAATGTTGTCACACAGAAAAATTCCATATTTTCAAAATGCATGTTTAATATAAAGCAATAAGCCTGAATCATGTATCATATTTTAAAGCCTTTATATGAAAATTTCAAACTTAATAGCCCTTTAGGCATTATTATGGAACAATAGACATTACACCATGTCATCTCCAACATTTAACAACATATTTTTTTTAATTATGCAAGACTATTTATCATTAAGCATTTAATAAAAAAATCTGATGTGGGCAGCACATGACTTTCCTTATATAATGCAATGAATTTATTACTTTTACAGTAAAAAGAATAGATTGTTTTCGAAGTAGTTATTTATATTTTTTCCAAGCTATTGAATTTTCGTCAATGAGTCATCATTTTCCATGTCGTCATCATCAATGAGTCGTCATTGATTTAACGCCATTTTTATCCATCGGGCCAGCTTTTCGTTAATTTAGCAACATTTAAAAAGTCGCCAAGTTGGCGATATGCCACCAAATCTGTCTCCAAATCTCGCCAAGAGTTATGGACAAAGAAATACGTTAATCTTACAGCAGATAAATAACTATTGGCGTTCAAATACAAAACTATTACTCAAAATATATTTTTTCATGAATGGAACGAGCTAGATCCACGAAAACGGTGTCACCAAATTTATTGCATGCTATTACATATGAAAATTGAACATGTTTCTCAATAGGACATTTTTTTTTAATTTTATATGACTTGTTGATATATTTTTTTAAAAATGTACAATATCTCAAGAACGGTTCATGTTAGCGTTCTAAAATTTATGTTAATCGTTTTTTAATGAAAAATTACATAAGAAATGTCTATTTGCGTAACTTTTAGCCGTTTTGATTTTTCAACGATTTTTTCAAAATTTCACTCGAAAATTTAGGGGGGTTCTGAACATTCGATTGCGTATAAAAACAATAGACTTCCAGTGTTTATGAATTGTGATTTTTGTACCAAATTTCGTTTGAAGCGGTCCATTCTTCGTCAGTTATCGTCTCCACAGTCTCACTGACACACACACACACATACATCACTTCAAAAATGTTTGATTCGTGATCGGGGGATGCTTGAAACGTGCTCTCCCGCCGAAAACTCGAATTCGAATTTTCAACACCGTCACAATACTTTCCTCTTACATTATGTAAATAAGGAAAGTAATAAGAATGTCACATGTTTCTCTTTATTATTGATTATTTAATACAGAATGTTGCATTTCTCTTTATTACTGAATGTTTAATACAGAATGTCTTATTTCTCATTATTCTGGACTATTTCATACACAGACATTTCAAGTGATTAATTTTTGTTCATTTGGACTTACCCTCACCTTCAATGTATTTATCAATAAACACATTAAATTTCTCTTTAAATGGGTTAATGTTACTGTACATGTTTCATCAATGTCATGGGTGATAATATTTTTGAGATCTCGAAAACTAGCTCGCTTTAACATTTCATTAAATAGCTTGCCTTTAACCATAGTTGCAAAACATAAAATTTGCATTATAATGCCTTCTAAATGAAATTAATAATTCGATAGTATTTGATAAAATTATATTATTATTACTTTCCTTACATAGATAATGTATAACGAAAGTATTGTGACGGGGTCGAAAATTCGAATTCGAGTTTTCGAAGGGAGAGCAAGCACATTTCAAGCATAAATGAACACGAATCGAAGATTTTTGAGATGATGTCTGTGTGTGTGTGCAAAAGTTTGTGTGTGTGTGTGTGTGCGTGAAAGTATGTGAAATCACAATCCGTGAATACTGGAAGCCTATTGTCTTTATACGCAATCGAATGTTTAGAACCCCCCCTAAATTTTCGAGTAAAATTTTGAAAAAATCATTAAAAATCAAAACCTTAAATAAAGTTACGCAAATAGACATTTCTTATGAAATTATTCGTTGGAAAAATATTGACATAAATTTTAGAACGCTAGCATGAACCGTTTTCGATATATTGCACATTTTTTAAAAAACTTATCAAAAAATCATGTAAAAAAAGATTACTTATTGATAAACATGTTCACTTTTCATATGTAATATCATGCGATCAATTGGGTGACATCATAATAATTCTAAATATTTCAAAAATATAACACAAAATATAACAAACACTTTCGTAACATAAAATCACTTTTTACTAAAGTTTAACAAAAAAAAGTAAAATATGTAAACAATTTTATGCACATTATCTGTTAAAATGAAGTCTTACCTTCTTATTGTTCCTTGCATATTAGTATGTGAAAAAAATATACTTTGTTGCAGTTGGCAATGTTGCTTAATTAAATAAAAAAACTCTTCGGAGAAGACATTTGACACGTAATGCTTCCTCTCAATTTATTAGACTGCCAATGCAACTCCGATGTACGATTTTGTGTAACCAAGTCTGTAGTTGTTCAGGTGTATAGTATTTATAGCAGCTGTGCTCATACGTATTTCTGCGTATTTATATTCTCATGCTTTCTATAAACATTATCGCATTTCGATATTTTTCATCTATGTTCGAACAAATAACCTGCAATCCAATTTATAAATGTAGCATACTAATTTCAGTACATTGTAATGTATGCATATTCTGTTAAATAGAAAATGCCATATGTAATACAATTTACAAACGTAGAATATTAATTTCCTAACATTGTAATGTATATTGAAATACATTGTAATGTATATTGAAATACAGTATAATGTATATTGAAATGCATTGTAATATATAGGCAAAATATTGAAATCATAGCGGAAGTCGGAACCCGAGTTTTTGACGGATCTACACATTTCAAGACATCTTGAACACAAATTCACTATTTATAGCGTGACGTCTGTGTGTGTGTTTGCCTGTCTCTGCATACGTGAAATATTTGTGTCTTTGTGGTAGGTCCGACAGATAGAAATGCTTTCTAACTTTAATTACGGCTTGTGCGGAAAAGTTGTCTTATGTGTCACATATGTGGTTGGGTCAGATATGGGTTACATAACATTATCTTATCGGTCAAAAGCAGAAAAATCACAATGTTGACCGACACACTAAAAATGACCCGAACGCTTTCCTTAAGAAGTATTCCATCCTAAATACCAATGGTGACAACCGCAACATATGCTTGCTGTCAATTTCAAATCTGAACCATCCACCTACTTTTAACCATATTAAACGCACACCATCATGGCATACGTGCAAACGACCAATTCCAGAACACTTCCATTCGTCGTACACACGAAACTATTAATAGACATCCATTATTAGCCCCATAATCTGGGTTCGAGCCACTTCCTCTAGCGGAAAGCCGCAATCGCAGAGCAACAGTGACTCTCTACGGACCAGTACTCAAATATCTTGTTATTACCCTGAATTTTTTAAATATAACTTTTAATTTAAAATAAAAATGCGGTATACAATTTTTAAATATATTGTATTTAAAATTGGTTTACATTCATCAACAATGAGATTGTTAAAAACTGGTATATAGTTGCGACGTATCCACTATATTCGTGGGAGTACGCTCAGGATACAATATTTAGTCGAAATTCCTGGATAATTAACACTTTTATTTACAAACGCAGCGTAAACAGGAACAATTTTCAGTAAAACAGCACTTAAATACTCCACTAATTTCACAAAATGACCGATACTATAATGTCGCCAAATTGGCGATAAGTTACAATATTTGGAAACCCTCCACCTAACTTCAAAATCTGGCAACCCTAGATTCATATCATAAGAAAGGATCATTGTACGGGTATTTTCTTCGTCTGATCTTCGAAAGAGACGAAAGTGAAAGAGGGAGAAAAGGACGCCAGCGCATTTTGCACGTTTGTATCTATATGTCTGTACTAAAAAGTTCTTGTAAATTTTCAATACTGCGTTACGAGGAGACGGGGAAATGTACAGTTCTAAAATTTTACGTATAGCCTAATGCGAAACCGTAAATGTGCAAAAGGAGCTTCGCATTTTGATTTAAGCCATTGTGTGGCAAATATTGTTTACAAATATATAGCACTGCCAATATGAGCAAACATTTAATTGGATGAGCGAGATCCAATTTCTTTGTGATTGATTGTTGTAAAAAGATCCCTGCAATACAAGGCAATATATAGAGAAAGTATTGGAATCATGCCAAAAATCGCAACTCGAGTTTTCTACGAATCTGCAAGTTTTGAGACCTCTAGAATACGAAAAAACTATTTTTAGCGTGGCGTATATGTGTGTGTCTGTGGGTCTGTTTTTGCAATGTATGTATCCAATCTAACTCAAAAACTAATGGACCGAATTTCATAGAATTTGGTAGGTTAGTCACTTGTGTGTGACCTTGGTGCTGATTAGTTTTTGGTTCGAATCGAGAGAAAACAGCCAACCTTTTTTTTGCGAAATGGCCCTTAAAACTTGCCTGTATTCACTCTAACAGAGAAAGTAATTGATTAAATTTTACAAAATTTGGTAGATAAGTCACACTTGTGAATCACCCTTGTGCTGATTAGATTTTGATACGATTCTGGATAAATGAACCTGCCTTTATTGCGAAATCGCCAGCAAAAATTATATGTATCCACTCTAGCTGACAAACTAGATCAAATTACACCAAATTTGGTAGAGATGTCGCTCCTAGGCTACAGGGATACTGGTTAGATTTTGATACGACTCGCAAAAAAGAATCTGTCTTTTTTACGAAGTGACCCGCAAATCAAATATATTTGATCTAAAATAAAATATTACATGTGCAAGATAGTAAAACTCTGAAATAAATGACTAACATTGATGAAATGCATTAACTGATTACTTGTTCTACATGTAAAATTTGACAACTGAGCGAATAAATCTGACCCCATGACTGCAGAATAAACAGCTATCGAGGTATTGTAGTGTTTTGAATATTAAGTACCTGAGGAATTTAATGTGAATTAAGTAGGGGGAAGTCATGGGCTGCTTACATGAGATTTTTAAAACTAGTAGATAAAATTCTCTTGCATTGAGAAGCAAATTATTTCAGACGGTGATTTATCTGCAAAATAAAAGGAAAAGCTCTTTCTTCGACTTTTCGGAATCGCTCCTTGAATGCAAATCTGAAGACGAAAACGTAGAAACTATTTTTTCGGAAATTAGACTTTTGTTCTTGAATTTCCTCTCAATTTTATGCAAACACCAGAGTAAGGTTCACAGCCAAGTATAAAATTTTATAGACCTTAAGAAAATGTCTTGGAGTCAGATTTACATATTTTCAGTTTCAATTAAGACAAAACACTGATTTAGAACTTTTCACATATATTTTGCGAATAGTATTTTAAGCTATACAAGTTTTAAAAATCTGATGTGGCCAGCACATGACTTGCCCTTCATAACACATGCACTGTTCTTCCCTTCAATGCAAAATAATGATGTACAAGTTCTACGGCACAATAATTTCAAAGTTGACATGTACACAGATATTTAGTGCTTTTCTAAATAGCAACATGCAAAATTATGTTGAAGTACCCAACTAATTTATATTTCGTATAAATCCAACTTTACGATTGAAAATATTGAAAACATCTGCTATGCAACAAATTCCATTATATTAAAATGTGTTAATTATAATTTCATCACTTTGGCGTCATATTCGTAACTTTAGAGCCATTTTTGCGAATTTGACGATATTTCACTCAATTTACTGCATTAATGAGCTGACAGGTTGGCGATATTTTGCCAAATTAGTCGCCAACGTTGCCAATTTTTTAGCGAAGTATTACATATTTGACGACAATTACAACCGTTCATTTTTATACATTTTAAGTTACATTTCTATAAAAAAACGACAATGTCTCGAGAACATTACAAGCTAGCGTTCTAAAGTTTGTTTAATTCGTTTAAAAGTAAAACGTAGCTACAAAATGATAATTAATTTAACATAATTTAATGTCCTAATTTTTTTAATATTTTTTCAAGAATTCATTCAAAAATTTGGGGCAGTTCCGAAAGTTCAATCTCGTTTAAAATCAATAAGATGCCATTATTTACGATCGTCATAATCGTACCAAATTACATTCAAAACTCACAATTCATTTGCTGAAATATCACATCGGCAGACTCACAGACACACACATTAACACACAACCACAAACACACACGCATACATCACCGTAAAAACGTTCGATACGAGTTCTGGTATACTTTAAACGTGCTCTTCCGTAGAAAACTCACATTCGAGTTTTCATTCCCCTATACTTTATTCTATGCACGAAAATAATAATATCATACAAAAATTGCGAAAATATGAAAAGAAAAGTATAATCACAAAAATAAAAACGTTTGATTAGAATAACAGCGGTGGCTTCATTTCGATAGAGCCAAAATTGTTTAGCCTACTTAATATTTTGTAAAACAAAACTCCAGTAAAGTTTAATTAAGTTTATACAATTTGTCGGACTCATTTGTTTTGTTTACAGGCTTTCAAATCACTTCAAGTTAGTCGATAACAGCTTATAACACTTTTTGTTTTTGCGCTGATACCATCTGGAAACTCCGTCCACAGATTTCAATTTAAAATATCCATTTATTTTACTTATTTGCTTTGCGGTATATACATTAAACTCATACAATATGTCTGACGAGATTTTACATTCCAGTTAATCTATGAACTTGACTGGCGGCACACAAAACTTACTTGAATATGCATTCTTCTACCTATTCTGTTCAAATGTATATTTCTAACTATTCTGTTCAAATGATATTTCTAACTATTCTGTTCAAACATATATTTCTACCTATTCTGTTCAAACGTATATTTCTATCTCTTCTGTTCAAACGTATATTTCTACCTCTTCTGTTCAAACGTATATTTCAACCTATTCTGTTCAAACTCATATTTCTATATCTTCTGTTCAAACGTATATTTCTACTTATTTTGTTCAAATATACATTTTACCTATTCTGTTCAAGCTTAAATATTTCTACGAATTCTGTTCAAAAGTGTATATCTGCCTATTCTATTTTATTCTCACCTATCATTAAACATCTTTTAGAATTCCCAAGTTCATTTAACTTCCTAATATTAAAATAAACTAAATATATATCGTGCTCGTGCATCAACTTTTCACCAAGGAGTAAGTAAACTGCAACAATTTTGATATTTAGTATTTTTCAGCTTTCATGCCCATTCGAAAACTCCGAATAAAATAACAATATGCAAAATTATAAAAACTATGCTTCGAAAACCGAGAGTTTAATTCAAAATCTAATTATATACACTTGTAGGGCTTTCAACGAACTAGAAATTCTTGTTCGCTAATTATAATTATACTTTTAGTTTCCAGATATAAATATTGCAATCTTGGAAAACGTCACATATTCAATCTTTTAACATCAGCAGACAATTTATCAAAAACTATGTGGCGTTTAAAAAATATATATATACTTGGAAACTATATTTCCTCATACATATTTTTCCGCTTATTATTTATATCTATGTTTGATAATTTTTATAAAATTTCGAGTGAATGCAAGAAAAAATAAAAGAACTCGTTCGAACGGATACTTTTAAATATTTTTTTCTAAAATAAGAGCTTAATCCAAAATTAGTAAATACTATTTAGTATTTCCAATACAGGAAAACATTTAATTGGATGAGCCGATTTCAAATTGCTCTGGTTGGTTGCTAGCATAAAAAACACAATGTTGGCCGGCCAATAAAAAGAACCTGAACGCTTTCCTCAAGAAGTATTCCATCCCAAATGCCAACAGTAACAACCGCAACATATGCTTTCTGTCAGTTAAAAATTCTGTCAGTTAACCGCGAACATATGTTAAGGTGATCCACCCATCATCAACCATATTACACGCACACCATCATGGCATACGTGCAAACTAGCAATTCCAGACACTTCGATTAGGCGTACACATGAAACTATTAATAGAAATCCATTATTAGCCCCATGATCTGGGTTCGAGCCACTTCCTCTAGCAGAAAGCTGCAATCGCAAAACAACAGTGACTCTCCACGAATCAGTACTCAAATATTTTGTTATTACCATGCATTTTTAAAATGCAACATTTAATTTAAAATAAAAAAATGGTATACTCGTAAATGTATCGTATTCAAAATTCGTTTACATTTATCAACCATGAGATTGTTAACAACTGGTACATAGTTACGGCGTATCCACTGGAATCGTGGGAGTACGCTCAGGATACAATATTCAGTGTTGTTGCAGCCAATCACAATTGACTATCTGAATATATGCTAAATAGGCAGTTGTTGAAGACACCAGCATTCTGAAGGGTTTGGACAGGTTTATTTAAATGCTGATACGAAGTGTTTTTAACGTTTATGGGATTATTTTTGATAATATTCGTGTTTCTATGACTGAAAGAAGACGACTGACAGTGAGCGCTGGCGAGCTGTCGGACGCATTGAAGCAGTACAGTCAATCAAATATGTCACTATTTGCTAGCTTTGTTGCTATTTGCTTAGCTTTGGCGTTGACCATTCTGTAATTTCTTGACTATGGAAACAATTCCAATTCAGTCAAACAGTTGTCCGGAGAACCTGTTCCCGGTCGTTCAAGGGAAGGTTACCTCCCCCTCTGATAATCGGTATATTGCTATTAGCCAAGAGGAATCGACGAGCGACCACCCCAAATGTTACATCCATGGTTGCAGCAGTATTTGGAAAGGCAATATCTGCCAGTATTGTACGCCGAAGGCTCCACGTGAAGGAACTGTACGACCTAGTACCAAGTTTTTGTGTTCTCTTAACCTTCCAAAGCAGATGGACAAGATTAAAGTGGTGTCGTCAACATGTCAATTGGACTGTCTCAGATTAGTCAAAGGTCCTGATCACGGACGAGTCCGGATTTGCCCTGGAATCAGATTATAAGTATGTAAGGGTCTATATAGAACGAGGCACACGCAATGAGCTCAAGAACATCTTTGAGCATCACACATTCAGAGGTGGCAACGTGACGGTGTTGGTTGGAATTTCAATGGGATATCACCCAGAGCTGCACATCATTAAAGGCGGTTCTGTTACATATTTAAAGGCGGTTCATTCCCTCGTATAAAGTGGCCGGAGAATTCCTCGGACCTTAATCCTATTGAAAATCTTTGGGATGCCCTCGAGCGTGCTGTGTCTGCACGTTTACTTCCTCCATCCAGTCTCAGAGATTTGGAAACTACTCTATTGGAGGAATGGCCATTTCCCGCATATGCGATGGTTGATCACCTCATTTAAAACATGGAAAATCGTTGTAAAGGCTGTGTGAAGGTCCGGAGTGATCATATACCTTATCTTATTAATGTAAGTTTTGTTTGGTTAGTTTGCCTTTAAATATCATTTTCTTAATGACCCAAACGTGACGTCATCATAGAACTTACGAAAAGTAAATATTTTTTTATCTTTGTACGTAATTCTTATTGTCTTTAAGGCATATACATATTTGCTATTTCCATGTACACTTTTGTGTTAATCAAGCTTTACTTTTCCATTTTTGTTGATTTTACCGTCTGTGCTTATCTTTCCTAAGCCAGTGTAATTTGTCCATTATAACTGTTTATGAATTATTATACATCCATATTTTTACATAATTGCTTTTACTACGTATTTATCCAGCATTCTGAAAGTTATATATACATTGGCTAAAATGCACTTTTTGTGCTCGTCGTGAGATGGCGCCAGGAGGCAGTTGAACAAAGGATCCCATCTCTGCGGCACATTCGTCATCGGCTACATGAGTGGCAACGCAATTCCTGCAACACACCTCCTCATAGTCTCATAAACACTCCTTCCCTTCAACTTATAGCCCTCACGCCTTTTCTGCTAACCAAAAAGAACGTCGTTCTATTTTGACGAAACTCACAGTGAAGTTGTATCTAACACTTATAATACAGTTTTAATGGCCTTGAACTGGAGACATCTTTAGCTCAACACTCTAATACTGGCCTACAAAGCTTTGACCCCGGGATTAAACACTGGTAGAGTAAAATTGATGATTTCTAATTCTCGCTACAATTGTACAAAAATATATATGATTGTCTCTCCTCCAGAAACATATAATGTGATGGCACTTGTCCTATAAACTAAATATATATATATATTATCATAAATAAATACACTGAAGAACATTACATTTAATAATTATCTTTTTCGTAATAATTATTTCACGCCCATTACAAGATCATTAAGATGTTGTTCAAAGGAGCAGGACTATGATGTCATCCTAATAGGCAACTTTTGGCAAGCCTGTACGAAATTAGTCTCTGAGACGAAGAAGATGCATTTTGAAGATCTAAAGTCATTCCTAAGAATCTATAAATCTCAAACGGACAGCCAAATTATGTTTTATCTCTATCAGATGGATTGATATTTACTTAATAGTAACCAGACTTCAGGTCAATGGCTGACCTGAAGTGCGTTTATCGCCTTGAATTAAAGACTCAATTATTGGATGTGAGTATGTCAAGGACTGTCACCTCATTAATCTTCCTGTAGTCTACACACATGCCAACGTTACTATTCGGTATTAGAATTACAACAGTTATTCCACAAGTCGATCATCACTTGGGTAGTGTAACAGTTAACAAGAGGCTGTTGACCATATGCCGAGCTCATTGTCGATTTCCTCTTTTGAATTTAGAATTCGTCGTCGCTAAACCCTCTAGCAATTCAAGCACACACTTTAGCTCTTCTTACACAGAAAACTATATCTACCAAGACAACTAGAGGACCCTTAGTAAACACTGTGAAGACTTCCATGCTATTTGAGGAAACTTCCCCTTTGACTAAGGAACAGTTAGGACAATTGGCTTCGGTGAATCCAGATTTTCCTCATCTATAACATCTTAAAGAAAGTCTTTCTTCTCGAATATACCTAGAATTTTCTCCTCTGGTACAGTTTTCTTAATGAGCGAAACACTGCCGAGTGCATTTCACTTACTAAGTGAGTGTGTTTCTCTCACTTATTATCCAGTTTATCAACTAAATCTGGGAAAAAAGGAAAGGTGTAATGTAATTGAAATGTATACAATGTTTTCGTTTTGTGTATATAGCTAGACCTTTGCACAGACGGAATTGGGATTTTTTAGCGCCGTTGGGTTGTGTGCGCACTGACATGGATTGTAAATATTCAGAGATTTAATTGCAGCAAAATGTCAAAGTTGAGCTACAAATCTCTGAGGATTTACAGCCCTGTCAGGTGGGGCGCGGTAGCCCATTGGTTAGCGCGCTGGAGTTGCACTCGGAAGGCCCGGGTTCGATTCCAGCCACTGCCAAAAACTGCCGCCGTGTTCATGCGGAGTACGATCACGTTAAACATGTGGGTCCGAAAGTCCTTCCGAGAGGTTGGTGGTAGTGGAAGGAGGGTACGGTCCCTGTGGATGCCTCCCCCACTGGGTTCCGGTCTAAATTGGGTGGCACTTCCCGACCGTCCAAACAGTTACCTTACACCTTTCTGGTAGGTCGGACGGTCTGGGTTTCAACAACAACAACAGCCCTGTCAGGTTTGACTCGCGTCGGGGTCCGGTCCTTGGACCACCCGGTTTTGTAGAAAGCCCTCTAGATCTTGTGTTTTAGTGGAGCGCATAAAAAATGAGCGTCGCTTCAAAAACCATTTTTGGACCTCCTTTTGTATTGCGCTTGGGAAACGGCGAATAGGAATTGGGGGACTTCCTCCTTTTATTTTTTGTTTCCCCTTGTTTTAAAATTCTGAAGGTTTTTTTTAGAAATGTAAAAAGTTAGTTGCTTTCCTGAGCTCGAGAAGATGGCACTCCCAGTGCGTGGCACTTGTGTTTTCTTGTGAAGCTCGATCCGGCATGCACTTTGATGCATCGCTGACCAGGTATCCGTGGCCCCTATTTAAGGCGGCCAATGCCTCGGCTAGGAGCCGACATCGTGAGTCCTGTGAAGTATGGCGACTCGTGGGCAAGACGAGCCGAGCCTGATTCAGCGCGAGGGCGAATCTCTTCGGGCGGTGGCGACCAGAAAATTGAAGAAAGTCGTCATTGTTTTTGTTTGATTGCAGTACAACACAGCTCTGCCTCCAAAACGGCGCGGTGTAGGACCTTTGCTCCTTTAGCTGCATTTAAGCCGTGGTAACTGTGATACTGCGTATACGGAGTGTTTGCGGAGCATCAATTCCGGGCTCCTAAGCAGCAGACAATCTCTACGTAAACGTATCTGATCTGAACTCCTTGGTAAAGCCTGTACGCAGCTCTCTCACGTTCCGCTGGGCATAAGCCGACGTTAAGAGGAGGAGAAGGAAAGTGGACAGTGTGCCCATCTCCAAAATAATACTTGGCTAAACTTCGTCACTGATGACCCTCAACCGAGCTTCTCGTCATTGTTTTTTTTGTGGTTGCAGTGCAACACAGCTCTGCCTCCAAAACGGCGTGGTGTGGGGCCTTTGCTCCCTTAGCTGCATTTAAGCCGTGGTAACTGTGACACTGCATGTACAGAGTGTTTGCGGAGCATCAATCCCGGGCTCCTAAGCAGCAGACAATCTCTACGAAAACGTATATAATCTTAACTCCTTGGTAAAGCCTGTACGCAGCTCTCTCACATTCCGATGGGCATAAGTCGACGTTATGAGGAGGAGAAGGAAAGTGGACAGTGTGCCCATCTCCAAATATACTTGGCTAAAATCTTCGTCACCTGATGATCCTCAACCGAGCTTCTCAGACTGGTAGTGTTTTTCATGAACCGTCAAATTAATGAACTAACCTTCAATTAATCGTGCCACCCATTCCAATGTGCAGAGGGATAGCTACCAGCACTCAATGAGAGTTTTCTTGTGTAATGAAGGTATGAAAATTATATATTGATTTTAAAATGTGTATATGAATGTTTAAACTTGATTGATGTGATCCACAGTGTGAAGGGCAACTTTATGCTAAATGGGATATTTGCCAAAATGAATTTATATTTTGTTTTCCTTGAAAAAAGTAATTAATTACAAGTTGGATAATAAAAAAATATGCAAATTAATGCAAAATAAACTGTGCACCCCGAGGTCAAGCTTAGGTAAATTGGGAACTCGTTTGTAATTGTGTAATTTGTTATTTAATGTTGAATTGAGATTTCATGTGTTCTGTAAATAAATTGTTAGATGGCCACAAAAAAAAGGGAGTGATTATTTATTTTAGCAAACGCAATATGCTATTGGTCCAATCGGACCCCCACTATACATTAACGCGGTTGAGCCGGGAGGAACTATTTGGTGAGTACCTTTAATGTATTTATGTGTTTAAGTTTTATTGTATTTATGTGTAAATATCACCTCACCACAATCTAATTCTTCTCAAAATGGATATTTGTGATTAGGGTTGTCACAAAAGTACTAACATTTATTCTCTACGTCAAGAACTATACTCACACAGTTCAGAAAATTTGTTACAAAAATAGTTCGATTTCCAGCAACGTCTTTAAAGCCAATGAAATCCGTCAGCACATGCTTCCTATTATTTTCGATCATCCCTTGGGTAGTGTAACAATTAACAAGAGGCTGTTGACCATATGCCAAGGTCATTGTCGATTTCGTCTTTTGAATTTAGAATTCATCTTCGCTAAACCCTCTAGCAATTCAAGCACATACTTTAGCTCTTCTTACACAGAAAACTATATCTACCAAGACAACTAGAGGACCCTTAGTAAACACTGTGAAGACTTCCATGCTATTTGAGGAAACTTCCCCTTTGACTAAGGAACAGTTAGGAGAATTGGCTTCGGTGAATCCAGACTTTCCTCATCCATAACATCTTAAAGAAAGTCTTTCTTCTCGAATATACATAGAATTTTCTCCTCTGGTGCAGTTTTCTTAATGAGCGAAACACTGCCGAGTGCATTTCACTCAATAAGTGAGTGTGTTTCTCTCACTTATCATCCAGTTTATCAACTAAATCTGATCGAGAGTTTACCTGTTCTAAATTGTTTATATAATGTTCCTTGCACTCGTGTGTGCCTAAGTTTTTAATTTGATCAGTAATGATCAAATTCTGCAATTGCTCCAAAGTGGAATATGTTTAAATCTGATATCCGTCCTTTAAAATAATTTTACAAAAGTCGTTTTACGTATAATCAGCGCATCTTCTATACTGCGAAAGTAAAGTTGTAAAAGGATACCACGGATATAAAATAGTTCTTGAATTTTATATCGGTCTCTGGGAATGAGTTTTGCAATATCATTCGGCTGTACTCCTATGAGATGGGTCACTTACATGCTTTCCTAAATTTTTAGTATCTTTATTTGCCTTTCGAATAAGAGTAAAAATGTGATGTGAGCAGCACATGACTTTCCCTGCAAACTCCAATTAATTGTCTATTTATTTCATTAATAAATCTTTATGTGTAGTTTAGTTACATAGTTGCACTAAATAACACATATAAACAAAGGACTCAAAATCGGCATAGCAAAAATGATTCTAAATTGGAAGAAAGGACACTGAATTGGAACTTTTATTTCACGTTTCGTTCTCGGTTGTTAACTGGACGTTTTTTCAACGGTGGCGCAGTGTAAATGCAAATAAACTTAAATACCTCGAGAACGGCTAGTCCTATAGTACTGGGGTTGGTCTTATTCCATTCATTGTTAAACATTATGTATTAAACAAATATTTAATTGATGTATTTGAGCATACGCAGTGTTTTATTTTAGATTTTGACGATGTATGAGGGCCATTTCGCAAAAATTTCGTTCGGGACAAAAAAAAAACATATTTCCATAATCGTAATTGCGGCTAGTGTTAAAAATTTATTTTAAAGTTATTCTGTTTCTCAAAATTCTTAAAAGTGTCATTGTGAGGCTCCGTATGAAATACTTTCGTGACCTCTGAGCTAGAGTCAGACACCGGCCAGTTTTATCTATCCCTCATCTACAATAAAGTGAATTGTTGAAGCGTACCCTGACCCGAATTCGCAACAAAATATATCTTCGACCCGTAACCCTAATCGAACCGCTCAGAGTGTCACCCGAATACTGAGACCGCGACACACAATGGTATTGTATTTCTAAATTATATTCAGCCAATTTTAAATCTCTAACGCATGTGCAGAATTCTCTGCTGTTTATTGTTCATAATCTACATTTATGTATTAATCGATTTATTTTAATAAAGAATGTAATAAATTGTAGCAATTAAAAATAATTTTCGCTGGCTGACACGCAACCCAACAAGCTGCTAAAAAAGTAAAGGGCATTAGATACACAGCTTGAAAAATAAGGGATACCTGATCTGGTTACCGACTTGATTGTTGTAAAACTCTACCCTGGGCTACGTTATAGAACCTACGACAGTACGACATAATAGTACGACAGAATTACGAACAGTACGAATAGTACGACAGAATTTGCGACAAAGAAAAATCGCAGAACAAAAAAAAAATCGCAGATACAAATTCATTCCATCATGCTGATTAAAGGCCATGACTTGTACCAAATGGTGCCTTAATCGATTCATATATATATATATTTTAAAATCAAGAATTTACAAAATTGAAAAAGGCAAAAATACATATCTCATGAAAAACTCAAGATAAGCTTGTATAAGATTTTATAAAATTCCTTGGACATTTCGACAATGTTGTTGCGAATCGGGGTGTCCTAAATCTATCAAGGACCCTTAACTGCCATTTTTAATTATTAATTATATTAATATTCTTGAAAAATCACTTTGAGTTCATAAAAAGACAGATTTTGTAGTTCATGAAGAAATAAAATGTCATTATTATAACCGCATCGTGTACAATATAGTAGCGACACGATTGTACTCTATAAAATAGAATAGCTGCTAATTAGAAAAGAAAAGTGTTTATTAATCAAAAACAGAAAGTTCTTACAATTCTAAAAGGAGAGAGAGAGTTAATAAAAAATTAACATCTCGCAGTTTGTTTTCTTATACATCTTATATTATTATATATAGTTTATAAGAAGAGATATCTTGCAGTCAATATAGTAATCACTATATTAATTAATACAACTTCATTTAGAGTTAAAAAATATAATCTTGAGGTTCATCAGTTCAAAATCTTATATTCCAAAACAAATATAAATTGCATAGATCATAAAATTTTTTCTTTCAGAAAAAGTTAGAAAAAGAAGGAGGATGTTTTACAGTTTATCTGCTGTTTGTAATAATATTAACGATGCAAAATTACATTGGCATTCAATCATACTTCTAAGAAATGAAATTTACAAATCATAAGAATAACATCTATAGAATAGGAAATCCTTGCAATTCACAAAATTAAACTTCGAATTCATAAAAAGAAATATTTTGTAAGTTATCAAGAAAACTACCCCATTACTATAAACACATTTTGTGTGCTAAAATAACGAAGCACACCTTGAGCCTTCACCTTCATAAAAATGTTGGACGTACATTAACCCCAATATTCATGTCACCAATTAATGATTCAGAAGATTTGTAATTCAATGTCTCCTCAAAAGAAGATGGTTTACTGGCAGCATCTGGTACGTTCTCTAACAATGCAGGAGCTCTAACCTGTTCCAAAAACTGTTCTCCCGTATTTGGGCAGCTTCCAAAACATTTTATGGTCTTCTTTATCATATCAGATGCTTTCTCGGCAATCATGATTGTAGGGATGTTTGTATTTCCAGACGTCAGCAGCGGCATGACAGATGCATCAACTACCCGAAGGTTCTTAATGTTTTTCACTCTGAAATGCAGAAAAAAAATGCAATACAAGACACATAATAAATATCTGAATGCACCGTTTGTTGCAATTATTCAAACATGGGCAATAAATATCCAATTATACAAACGCATTTATAATGGACAATAAACATGCAATAGACATGCAGTTATACAAATTTGGACGACAAATACCGAATACAAATATCTCTGTATATTTAACTCAATAGTAGAGACGGCAATTTTAAAATCCAATTGCAATGGTGCTATTCCTCTTACTAATTTGCACTGACAGCAATATGTATTTCTACAAATTTATATATATATATATATATATATATATATATATATATATATCTTTTTTTTTTCAAACGAAGTTAGTTTCACAGAAATACTTAGGACACGTATTCCGAAAACGTTATGTTAGTAATAATCATCCTTACGTATCAAAGAAATAAGAAATTCCCTCCAAATAATAAAAATGGATTTGGGAATGTTCATGAGTGCCCTACACGTGCTGCCAATAAATTTTATTATCATGAGAACCAATTTGCACGCACGTTTTTGTAGGAACTCAATTTAACTGAAAAAAAATTTAATACAAAAATGTTTAATATTATTTAAAGATTAATGATGCTTCAATCAATGAGTACAGCAAAAAAATAATGTTTTTGCACCCAGGAATCTTATATTTGTAAATAATCGGAGATTTTCAACATACAAACAAGACCCAGTATGGATATCAGGCCCAGATTGCGCTCTCCGGTCACAATACCAGGAGCTTTGACCACAAGATTTTAAGAGTCCTCAAAATCATCATATAATTGTATACTAAATATTAACATTGAACATATTTTTCCAATGTTGATAGATGCTCTAAAATATTTTTGGGTATGTCAATTTCATATTCTTCTACCGAACGCTCTGTCTATGCACTTGACAGAAAAAAAAGCTCTTTGAGGCGTAATTTAAGATAGCAAAAACTCAGCAATTTAATATTACTAGCTAGTGAATATGAAATAACTTCAAAAGTTGATTTTGAGGACGTTTTTATGGTCTTTATGGAAAGAAAAATTAAGAAAAGCATTTATGAATTAATTTGCTGAATTATAAATATTTATTACATTTACTAATCATTTTAGCATTCTTAAGTGTAACATTTATGCATCCTATTCTTGATGGAAGTAAGGGACAAATATTTCATTCAAATTTTATGTTTTGAAAAATCTGTAAGATTACTTGGCATTTAATATATATATATACTAAATACTTGTTGGAATAAAGTAAGTATTTCCTTATTTAAGACTGCATGGTATATTTATACCTAACACACTTAGATTAGTTTTTGTCTGTACAAAATCTTTTATTTTTTGCCTGTACAAATATACGAGTATGAAAGAAATTACAATTTTTTTATTTGTAAAATGTGGTAAAATTTGTGTAGGGGGGGGGGGGGCGAATACTGTGTCTTTTGCTCCAGACTGTCGAAATCGGTCCCTGTGAGGAATATCAAATATTTGACTAAAAAATCCATGAGCTAGAAACGGGAGATTTAACAATACATACCTCAACTGTGGATCAACAACAGTCGTTGGATCTAAAGGATTTCCCATTTTAGCCGTTCCTGCAAAATGGTAACTAGTAGAAAATTCGGTTCTAAGTTGGCATCTGAAATATGCATCTTCGTCGTAAGCGTATTGCTCACAATCAGGAATCTTGGTTTGTAACGGCGATGCTCCAATTCTCTTGAACGGTTCACTAGTCACTAACCTACTGCAGACTTTCAGACCTAAAGTAATTCAAACTCTCATATAATTTGCGTATGTGCAAAAAAAGGAAAAGAACATTTTTTTTTAAATCTATTCACCTCATTGTCTTTACAAAAGTGTGCGAAATCACTGAATTCTGCGAAAACAAATTTAAAATTCTACCAATCACTAGCAACTTAGAAAATTTAAAATTTGAAATTTTATTCCAATTGATTTTAGACATAAAATAACAATGAAATAAATGTGTGTACTGCTTAATTCCTGAATATCCTCCTGTAAAGATATACCACTGTCTGGAAATTTTGACACATATAAAAAGTTTAACAAATCTAAAAATTTTAACAAATAAATATATTCCATTTGTAAAACCATCCCTTTACACATTTCACCGAATACTTTCTCTCATAAAACATTTTTGTTGACAATAAAACTTTTGAAGATTTTTATAGGTTTCTTATTAAATAGTAATTGTATATTATTAACTCACAAAGAATCCATTTATTCTACAACTATCTATAACATAAAGCAGTCATGCAAGATTCACAATCCATATTCATAATAAAATTCCCTAATTTTTCACATTTTGAACGTTTTTGTGTTATTTTATCCACTATATGCACTCAAATGTTTCATCTCCAATTTATGATTTTTTGAATTTTTATATGATATTATTTTGTTATATTTGATATAGTAACAATATGAAGTAATAATTTTTGTTTCAGAATTCACATATGGTTATGCATACGTCTTACGTCGGGTCGTTCGCTATTAGCAAATTACTTACTTGGTGACTGTTACCGACCCGGGTCTACTGACGGATATCTTAACTAAATATTCCGATCGGTTTTGCCCATGAAAGTAATAGTCTCCCAGCCCTGCACTCGGTCGTCTTAGAGGAGCTAACAAAATAATAACAAGATAGGTGACCGTTAATGACTCACTCTTACACATCTTAAATAAAAACCAGGAAAATATTATAACAATAACACAATTTATTAATAATCACATGAACAGGATTAACTGTCTGGAGTGTGCAAGCTTAGCTCAATAAGTCATGGGCGGGTAAACGCGTTATCCATTCTTAGTCAAAGAGAGATAGAGAGTGAGAATGAGAGCGAAATCAGTGTTCATTTACATGTCGTAAAATACTACAGGCAGCACATGCAAATAGAAACATTTTATCGTTTTTGTAAGGTCTCGGTGTGGCTTGTCGTGCTCAACTTTTCGGACATTGAATACTCCTTTGCAATCGATCATCTCACGATTCACACACATTCAGTGGCTCTACTCCGGACAAACTTTCAAGTCATAATCATCATATCTCTTTCAGAGCGCTGATACCTATATAGTATCAAAGCGCGCGAAAAGGATCTCGCTATTAACTTTGATCTTCCTATATCATCAAAGAGTGGAATTCTCCTTCGCCCGTCTGACAAAACGCGTCGGCTTCGCTTTTCTAGTCTTGGGGCCAACCACAAAACCCTTTCATAATTTTGCTCCCCTCTCTTCTCTTATCTAAGGGTCCCATAATTTACCAAACGGCTGATTATATGTGGAACGAGTTTATGACTATTCCCCGATTCATAACTCCATGCCTGCGTTTCTGTCAATGTAGTATTCAAGACGCCCCTCTCACGTACGGGAAAGGCAGAAGTAAAGGCTCCGATATTAAAAGCATTGCTGGCGACATTGCCGAAACTTAACTCTCTCCTAGTTTTATCGCCAAAGTTCCAGAGAGCTTCTTCGCAATTGTTGCCTTACAATTTCAAAGCACTGCACCTGAGATTTCTATAAACCGAAATAATGTGGGTAACTTCCGTTCACTGTAATCTTAGTGGAACCCACGTTTTCCAGTCAGCATGCAAAGGCCGTCATATAACATGTCGTCGGGCACGTGAAGAGTAGTTAATTATGTATTTGAACTCGTTTCCCTCTCTCTACCTTTTGCCCCAAAATGGTATACACGTAACCAGCTTGTTGACTATTATGCGAAGTTCGTGTGTTATGTTATGTGCGTTTTTTTATGTTTTGCCTCTAACTTACTCTCTTTTGTTTTAACGTTTTCGTAAATTAGAAATATGATTCCCAAATATTGAAAATTAAATCTAGATTAAATTTCAATTGCATGGTAATCTTTAAGGGTGTCCGAGTCATGTAATGGGAACTCTACTACATAGGCGCGTCCTAGAGAAAATGCTTCACAAATTATTAAACACCATGTCCAAGAGAATACCTGCTGCTTAGTAAAAGCGTGGCAGAGGATTTTGTATTTGGATTAGAGTGGAGTTTCTAAACGACAACTATCACAAATGGAACAAATTATTCATCACGACAATGTAGTGGAGCCGCTATGAAATTGCAGTTCCACCAGCTACAAATAGTGATCCGGGTTTGAGCAAGAATTCAAATGGTTTCCATGCACACCCGCTGCAAAGCGGTGACCCAGTTCAAACACGGCCTTTTATTCAAATATAGCTCAAAGACCCTACCCTCAGTGAATTCTTATTTAGCGTGATTTTTCAGTGGTGTGGTTAGAAAGTGTGGCTGATCTCATATTTACAACTCACGAGTTGTTTATATCCGAAGTCGCATAGAATATGATCTGAAGCACCCACGACACCATGTCGTATGGTAGCTTTACAGTTATATACATTATACACAGCAAGAAAAGGTAAAAACCTTTTTATTACTCTCTTATCAGTGCGATATTCCTGTACAAACAGTTCCTTCAGTCCCGCTTATAATATATTCTGGGGTAATATGTAACAGAGTAGTTTGACCCTCTTTAGATATTTAAGTGATATATTTAAAGTGATTAATATTAGAGTCCCGCCCGCTACAGCACTCAATTTGGTTATTCAAGAAATAAGATATTAATTTAAAGTTTTAATACTGGAAAGAACATTGTATTAAAAATTAAATTTAAAATTGACACTTAGTCATTTATTCTAAAAGCTGTTAAACGGTTGCATTATTTGGTTCAAATTGCTTATCCGTATTCCCCCAAACCTCATTAGTTTTCTGTTCTTTTGATTATAATTCCCTTTGTACTTATGATTTTCTTCTGAAAATAGAGATGAGGGGCTAAATTTATGGAAACACTAGAGAAATTACATTTCAAGTTAAACCTCTCTTATGATATATCTTTCAAACAAGTTCTCTTTTTTTAACTTTTAAACTAGATTTTTGCAACTAGAAGTGTTACAAATATTTCATACGTGTACCTAAAAAATATTAATATAATTTTAAATAATAATGTATGCACTGATTATTTATCGACGAATTATACTTAAAAGATTGAACGGATATTGAATTTTGACTAAAATACTATGACATTTTGAAATTAAAATTTAGTATATGTGATTTCTTATGAATTTTTTTGTGTTCATTTTAATTTTCTGTATTACTGACACGGGTCTCGTTGGAACATTCACATCCAAACTGGAAGTTCAACTGATTAGTCCCAACGAGAAGTCCAATTGAAAGATTTGTTTTTCATTCCTGGTCACTTTTAATGATTGTTGATTAATTAAACTCCAAAATTTTTCATTGTTGGAATTTGATTTCCACTTCATATTATTGTATTCTGGAATTTTCCATTGTTGCAAATTATTATACAGTGCATATTTTTTGTTAGATAAGCTACTATATTCCATAATTAGTGCTCTATACACTGTTAAAATTTCTCGTGCAACGGTACACTAAAAAGTGTCTACAATTGTATTGCCTCCTAATTATGGTACAATATTACACTACTAAGTCCGGAAAAAACCAAGTTAGGTTTTCTAAATAAGTGGTGCATATTATTGCACAAATATTAGTAAGCAACACAACTAGTACCATTTTCTAGTGCAATGTGCAGGAAAGATTTTTAAGAGTGTACAACAGAAAGACAATTGTGAAGGTGAAAAAATTCAATTATCAACTTTCGAAGGAACTAAATGTTTCGAAACACAAGGGTGTTTCATTAACTAACAAAGTATGTTACATACATGATACTCCTCTTCGGATGGATATGTTAGACACTAGATGGATGCTACATAGATCTCTGTAGACCACATGGATCTCTGTTTGTTTTCCTTGTCACTAGAGGTCAGAACATATCCGGTGCGTTGTTTAACAAACAATTTAATCAATGGCATTTACGCAAACTTTGTCATTTGTTGAAATCCGTAGTGTGATATGGTTTCTGTGATTCCAAAGCATAACACTAGCTGAAATGCATAAACAGGTTGTTATGTATGCGTTATAATACTGCCACTGAACTAGTGTCAATCGTACGACTGAACTCTTACAGCGCCTTCATTGGGAGTTGCTTCAGAATTTAACATCCGCTCTACAGCTCTGATCTGGCATCTAGGGATTTTTGTATCTTCAGACCTTTGAAAGAAGCAACTGGCTATAAAGAGATATGCAACCGACAACAAAGTTTAATAAGCTGCAATATCTTGGCTACAGGAATTTCGAACAGCATTTTTCTGGTTTAGGATCCATGACTGGTGTATGCATGGAACAAATGCCTGGATAAGTATGAATGTTACATGGAGTAATAAAGTGTGCTCATGTAAGTTACTGGTTATATTTACAGTTATAATAAATGTATTTAAACCGCAGAAAACAGTAAAAGCAACATTTGAAGGCAATAAAATGATTGGTTTCAGGTAGAGGTAATGCTTCTAGTTTGGATTATGTGTTATTTAAAATTGTATAATATTTGTTAAAAATGGTGAGTATTTGAGCATAAGTAATTTTCTATACTTATTAATAAATAGTAAATTATTACAATGCCTTTTCATAAATTTGTATATTTAAATATTTTTGTTATAGTTTCGTTCATCAAGATTATAGGTACAATAACATATAGCAGTTTCGAGCAATTAAAATGCTTCAGAATATTATCTAGTGGATATTTGAAAAAAACGTATGCAGAAATTTAAATATAAGGATCATAATTATTAGGAATTATAATAATTAATAATGATGACAAATTAAATATAAGAATGACATTAACGTATAGCTTAAGTATGTAATTTAACAATTCAAAGAACTATACTTGTAGCTAAATCTATCAAGAAAAGTAATTTTTATATAAAATGTGTAAAAAACAACGAAATGCTGTGGCAACAGTACCTTCTACAAGATCTTCCACATCTCTGGAATCCGCTAAATAATTAGGATTGATAAGTGGAGGATCGTAAGGATTTGCTGATTGTAGCATTACAGTTCCTCGGCTTTTGGGTTGAACTTCTGTGACAATGCAACTAAAGATGGCGTAATTTTCGTAAGGTCCATATACTTGCTGATAAACCTAAAGTACAATTAAGGGAAATCGATGATAATTCGATTAAATAAAACTAACATAAAATACGAGATAAAAAAAATATTACGTATTTTCTGAAATATCTGAAAATATGTAACATTCAGTTAGAAAACAATAAAGGATTTATGTGTCCTGTAACGATTCTATTAATTATTATTATTTTATACTAATTCTACTTTTTCCTACTTTTATTTTATGTCCTTAACTTGTGAATTCCCATTCCAAAGAATCGCATACAAGTGATTGGTAGTTCTATAAAATGCCAGACTCTAAATTTACGGCATCTGCCATTCTGCCGATTTCGCCTAATCGTTCGTAGAAGTACGGTAAGTTAGCATTTCGTATTTTTCTTCTTTGGTTCAGTTTAAAATCCAGTTTGGTTATGATTCGGGTTCGCATTAGATGTGTAGATTAGTATGCCCCTGGTAGATCTTGTAGTACTAGCATTGTTTACATATATTTGTATGTTGTGTTATATTTTGTTTTCCAGCTACATTAGCTGTGAATAAAGTAGTTTATGTGTTTAAGTGTCATTATGCTTTCGTAGTATTCTAGTTGTTAGGTAATTTAAAGTTTCATTTAGTTTGAAGTTAATTTAGGGTTCCAACACAAAACTCACGATCTCTGGTAAGTAAAGCACAAAAGTCAAAATAATAACAAATTAGTACTTTGCAAAATCTATCGCTCTCTTTATAAAAAGTCCTGCCATTTTTGAACACTGCATTGCGAATAGACGCAAATGTACATTTTTATTATTTTACATATATATGTACTAATATGAACCCGTAGTTATATGTACTAATATGAACCCGTAGGTTTTTAATCTTGATTTATGCCTCAGTTAATTTAATATTAATTTTAAAATATGTGCATTATCATGATCAAAATATTTAATGGTTCGAGCTGATTTCTAACCTCTCTGTGACTGTAGAGAAGTACTTGTGATGAGCATCACAAATATAGCCAAAGACAATATACCTTATTGTTGATATAGGAATTACATTGTAGTATAAGAATATATAAGAATTCTGACTTATTATTTAGTAAAATTTTGAATTGTAGAATTATTATTTGTAATTTTAAGAAATGTAAAATGCAAAAACTATAACCTATATTTCATTATATAAAGATAGACACGCGAAAGTTAAATGTGCCTACATAAGCGCCGAGATACGAATTCTCCCATAATACAACCAAAAATATCCTTTGGTATGCCCGCAATCATGTAAATTTCTTTGAACTTAATCCATAATAAAAATTTATGTATAAGCTTAACGCTGTATTTATACGAACCCAGTACTCCTGGAGAGCGAAATCCCTCTATAGCGGCAAAAGAATATATAAGAAAAGAAAGAACAATTATGCATACAGCTTTGATAATGAAACACTTTACAGCTGAAATGCCATTTTATCTAAACATCTCTTAAATGCGATACATTCAAAGCTGATATATTTTAAATTATCACAGTGCTACAGTAATTTATTATACTTGAAAACTTACACCTTCATCGAAAAAGACAGTGCTAGTTACACGGAATAGACTTTATTCAAACGGCATCTGCGAAATATAAATCGTATGCCTCTTTATGTAAAATCAATGAATATTTTATTCATATCACTTATATTCTAGACTCCAGAACTGAAAATTTTTGCATGAAACAAAATCAGCAATTCTTATACAACTCACCTCACAATCGCTTGATTTGTTTACATTCTGCATGTTACATTATAGCATTAAAGTTAAGGTAATCAATGAGGGAACAATCGTTATAGGAATAATCAAAGTTTAGAAATCATTTAAAATAAAAATATTGTACTTGCATTAGCACAGAATTTAGGACTTAAATACAGAGATAATACGCAAAAAAGCGGTTTAATGAAGGATGCAACACTAAATATAAATTTAAACGAATTTCAATTATCTACGGTAACATCGGAAAATGGAGGCCGTATTATATTTCGCAATGCGCCAACTAATCTTTTTATATATCATGGGTGTAATAAGAATTTAAATTTTAATTTTAAAAACTGCCTAAAGTAATTTGCTGAAAGTTTTTTTTAAACATTTTATGTAATAATTTGAATATTTTCTAAAATTGCCGAGTAGATAGAGTGGTGGCAAGGATTCCAAATATTTTATTTTATCACGGATCATATATTTTCATTTTACGAAACTGAATTTGGAAAAGATCTGCATGTTATATAAATCCATGTGTATTTTCAACCTCCATCCATCTTTCCATTTATCCTATATATTTCATACGAGAGAGAGGTAAAAATATTAACAAGACAAAATATACTAACAGAACAAAATATATTATTTTTTACCTCCGATTTTAATGCAGGATTTAATCTTGATGTTGGCGTTTCAGTGATGTAAAGTTGGAAATTTGGAAAGTCCTCAACAGGGTAGATAGAGAGCCATTTCAACAACGCCGTAAATAAGTAACCGACAGTTGAAGCCAATGGACCTGCAATAAAAATGTTATCGAAACTATACCCAGTTATATAATACCCTAATAACATGTTTCTCTGTGAATTAATAAGATGAATAATTCTTTTATTGCAGCAACTAGCAATCGGTTGTACGTTTCTGAGCTGTCATCAGTACCACTTAAACATTAGTGCAGTGTCAAATATATAATTTCATATATGTCATAATTTTGCAAATATTGTCTACTAACTATAAGCAACGAATGTAATTCAACCAGTAACTCAATTATACGTATAACAAGTTATATTATTGCTGTCATATTCTCTGCTTTCATTAGATACTTTGATCGAAGTTCGAGGTTATTTTTAGCAATAACGGCTAATGATAGTAAAACTAAATATTCCCTCTTTTTTTCTTCCGCATTCGGGATCCCTAACAAACTGAAAATCTCCTGTCCTTCCAAATTCAATCTTTAATTCCCAGGTAGCGTTATGCCAGTCGCAAAAAATCAGATTAAAGTAAATTCACCGAAAACACCCTAGTTTCCCTCTCTCAAGACCCACCTACTTAAAACTAGATGCTTTTTTCTATGACTTGAATTGGTGTTTTACATCCCAGGACAATCCAAGAAACTTTTATTTGAAGCCAGTTTTTTGAAATAATTGAAAACATATGAATTTTATTCAATTTTTATTTCCTGAAATTCATTCGAAGATCCGTAACTACTATTTGAGACAAGCCAATATTTTCTACAAATGGAATTTACAATTTAAATCATTGGACTGGCAAACTCATAGTGAGTCAGATGCATTTTAATTGTGCATATAAACACTAAGAGTGAAACCTATCAATCGATAATGGTTGTTGCAGTGGGAACAGAATTCACATTTGTTTTAAACGTACTATAAATCTAGCAATACAGTCTTGATGCAGACTGAAAGTTTACCTGTTCTGTTCACTATGTACTCATAAATATTTGCTGGATCACTTAACTTCTCACCAAAATCGGGAACAAAAGGGTTGATAACAAAAGGAACGGACGATCCACCGTGGTCTTGAAAATTCTGTCCAACAGGTAAATCAGCAAACACCGGAATCTACACAAAGCAAATAATAAGTATTTAGTGTATTGCAAATAGTTGGTTCATGTCAGTGCATATGGTTGGTTCAAAGTTGGTTCAAGTTTGTGAAAAAGTTGGTTCATGTTTGTTGTTGTTGAGACCCAGACCGTCCGACCTACTAGAAAAGATGTAAGGTAACTGTTTGGACGGCCGGAAAGTGCCACCCAAAGTAGACCGGAACCCAGTGGGGGAGGCATCCACAGGAACAGTACCCTCCTTCCCCTCCCACCAACCTCTCGGAAGGACTTACGGACCCACATGTTTAACGTGATCGTACTCCGCATGAACATGGCGACAGTTGTGGCAGCGTGCAAACCCAGCGCGCAAACCACCGAACTACCGCGCCCGAAATGTGTCAACAGCACGCGGTGTTCCCAGGTGGTCACCCACCCAAGTACTAACCGCGCCCGATGCTGCTTGACTTCGGTGATCTAACGAGAACCGGTGTTATCAGCATGGTTGGGCCGTTGGCATTGGTTCAAGTTTGTTGTTTTTGAGACCCAGATCGTCCGACCTACCAGAGAGGTGTAAGGTAACTGTTTGGACGGCCGGGAAGTGCCACCCAATTTAGACTGGAACCCAGTGGGGGAGGCATCCACAGGGACCGTGCTTTCCTTCCTCTACCACCAACCTCTCGGAAGGACTTGCGGACCCACATGTTTAAAGTGATCGTACTCCGCATGAACACGGCGGCAGTTGTGGCAGCGTGCAAATCCAGCGCGCAAGCCACCGAGCTTCCGCGCCCGAAATGTGCCAACAGCACGCGGTGTTCCCAGGTGGTCACCCACCCAAGAAAAAGTTGGTTCAAGTTTGTGAAACGTTAGTTCAAGTCAACGCAAATACCTGGTTCGAGTCTGTGCAAATAATTAGTTGCCTATCCCATAGATCGGAATGTCTTGTTAAACACTACTACTGATAAGAGCAACAGACTATTCACGGAACTCGAAAGCCTTGGCGTAAGTAGTAGAGTGTACATTCCAGTTGGAGAAAGTAGAAGCGTGCTTTTAAGAATGGAGCCCTCAAGTCTTCATCCGGTTGGAAAAATGTATTAACTAAACTGCTATAACGAACTAATTGAAAATGCGATCACAAACTTTTCTATTAGACGAATCTCAAATTTCACTGCCTTGAGTTTTGAGAGTCCACTGGACATTTAGAGTTTAAAACTGTTATTGCGTTACTTTTTGAAAATTCAGTTCCATCCACTGTGACTGGACAGACTTGAGTAACTACATGGTTGTATTTCTAAAGGTCAGTTTTATACTCTTTAACATTTATGTATTGACATTAGTAGCAGTAGTTCTAAGTAATATGCAAAGTATTCATATAACAAAAGCATAAATGTTTAGTAAATAATTCAAAATGCGTCAAAATTTTGAAGCACCGTTGCATTACTGTTTATAGCAGTTTAAAATTTTCACAACAAACCTGCAAATTTCTGAAAAACAACCTTACATTATGCATTAGCAGTTCTTGCTTAGGTCCAACACCAGAAAGTTTCAGAAGTTTAGGTGTGTTGATAGCACCCGCAGACACGATCACTTCTCTCCTGGCTTTAACCTCGAACGTCTGGCCTCCTAAATCAAATTGGACACCTGTCGCTTGACCACCTTCAATCAAAACCTAAATCAAGGGAATAAATGTGAATGAAAAACTAATAACAAATTGATATCAGAAAAGAACCATACATTGAATATACTTTACTGTAAAACTTAATACAATACATGTTTTCAATTTAATAGAGTAAATTTAAATAATGTCTTGTGCGTTGCGACTACCGATGCAGTTATGAAAACCATTTTCGCATTTCATTATTGAATGGAAATCCATTGTCAAGTAGTTCAGATATCACATTTTCTTTATCTCAAGTGTACTTGAGGTGTCGTTGTACATATATATATGTTGCTTATGTACTGAGAGCCAAATTATCATGCTTGCCTAGTGTGGAAAAGGAGTCTGTTTTCATTTATTTTTTTCATCTGCAAATATCATTGTAATATTAACGGAAAATAATGCGGCGACTATCTGGAACCAGAGAAAAACGGCACATTTGGGACAGTTTTGTTCTAATATTTATGTCAGACGTCAGTTCAAATGAAAATCGAGTGTGCCAATAATTCAGTGGTGTCGTCAGGGGCTGAACGCAAGCGGATTGTCAAAAGATATGAACCAACCACCAAGATGGATTTGACCAGAAGGTAGCCAGCAAAAAATGGTAACTACTATCTTCATCTTCTTGTTACTATCTTCCAATCAGTTCGACTGGAAATGCTGATGTAAATGGGAACTGAATATGCTCTTACGAGAGGAGGAGTGAAAGTGAAGCCCGGCAAAAATTAACCATATCACTTACAAATTCGCACAAAGTGTTTTATTTTACTTATTGATATTTTACTTTTATCTTCGCCTGCGTTACCGGCATCTACAAATTTAGAAATGGTGTGTATTGCAGTGAAGATATAATTAATAAATTAAATGGCGTAATTAAGAAAATTTGTTGCAGCATATATTTCCAGTAAGTAGTGATAATTTATTAATGATAAGTGAGTAATAATAAAGTGCCAAAATAAGTGAGTTATAGTAAGTGAGTAATAATAAAGTGTTATAATAAGTGAGTAATAATAAGTTACAATTTAATAATGATAATGGGAGTAATAATAAAAATTTAATGAACTGGTTAATAAAAATTTAGTGAACTGGTTAATTATGGTGTAGTTAATGAACTTTCTCGTTAATGGTGGCCTATCGACATTTTATATCGGGCTCATAAAGTTCGTTTCTCCAGCCATTTTTGGGTTTTTTAATTTGTCCTCATAGAGATACATGGGTCTTCAGAGTTCTGCTCCGCGAGACCTTCGTTTTCTTATTTTAGTTGTTTGTCGCGGCGTTCTTTCGATGTGTGAGTTCCGCAGGAGACGAAACGTCAGAAATGCGGACATTAATTGACCAATGACATTAGATCTTGAGGAGAGATATTAGATTGTATCGATATTTGTAGGGCCTTGGCGGAAAACCTAAATTCCTGGACTTTCGGATTCATTGACCATTAATGTCGGGAATTCAATCCATAGGATTTGCACCAATATCACGAAATTTCTTAATTGTATCTCTAAAATTTGTTTTCCAATTTTTCAGGAAATACTGGATAGGCCTCGATTAAAGATGAGAGCGTGGATGTCAGGAAGAAGTGAAGCTGACCTGACCCTTTGGTCCAAAGACTATGATTTTGCCAGCCTTAATCGGACGCCAAAATTCACCAAAAATTATTAGTACCTTCAGATGGAGTTTGTCGCAACTGCTTTCAGTAAATCACCCTGAATTATCTTGATACGGAAACAGACGATGCTCTGGACGTGAGGTAAATTATCAAATATTGGTCGAGAGACACTTCCATATATCATAAGTGATAAATTTTAATAAGCAATATATGATTGAGAATTATAAAGATAAAAGTTCATATTATTGTATTTATTGCTGCTATTATTAATTAAGTATTTCATGTATATTGATGAAATTGATAAACATGGTATATGGCAATTAACTTCAATTCGTACGGAATTCATATATATGTTGTTTAGCACTTGAATTGATTGATAATAATATTTTGCTCAGAAGTGTGGAAAAAGGTAAATATAATGTGAGTCCCTATTCTTTACTTATTGATGATTCTTTTATTACAGAAATAAGATATTATTTTAAGAGATTTAATGATGTCATATTCCCCACCTGTTGTTTGTGTGAGTTATAATCTCTACTATACAGCTTATGGCTGGCCATCTTGTGTTTCACAGGATAGGGAGAATGCCAGGGTTATTGCATCATTTGTGGAGATGAGATATCGTTGTAAAAAAAGTAATTTCATATTTGTCATAAACCACTATACCTTACATTGATATTTATATATTATTTTCATGGCCTAAAATACGTATTGTTGAGAGCTTATTAACTCCATAGGAGAAGATCTAAGGTTTACTACCCCCTTGTATTTACATAGTATACTTTTGCATAATAATGGCAATTGACAAGTTGGTGCCAATTAGTAGTAAATATAATTTTATTGGTGTTATATATACATATATACATTAAGAAATATTCCCCCGTGACAATGGAATTTTGCATTTCAGCGTTGAGCAGTAAAACAAAGGTGGGTGATTTCCAGATAACAACGCAATGCCTAATACTATTCATCAGGTCACGCTTTAAATTATAGAAGAACTTCATTAACGTTTATTCGACAAATATTAAATTCGGCATTTAATACTATAACGAAATACTTTGGTGTTAAATCTTTCGCAGGCATTGTTATGACACCTAACTTCTGCTATTGTAAAGCATACATTGCAATGCGCGGCAAATTGTGCATTCTGTGGCGAAGTCACTTATCCTGATTTGAATTATCTGCAATTTGAGGAAACTGTCTATTGGACAGATTGGGTCTGGTTACTATCCTCCCTGCTAAAGTATTCAATGACCGTTTAAGACAACATTTCTTTCTTCAAGACTTGATATTTTATATGGTGGTCCACTAGTATAAGCTGTAAGAACGTGTGAGGTTTAAACAATTATTCGTATAAAACTTCCGTCAGTTTGCATTATAATTTATGTTTCTTTATACTAACTATTCTAACGGGTTCAGTTGTTAGACCAATCACCGATCTAATCAGCATTTTTTGCGTTCCTAAGGTGAAATAGAGTTAAGTTTAGGATCATGAGATATTCAATAGAAATGAAGTACAGTTGAAGTAAGAGGGAGATAAAAGACTATAGTAAGAGCTTGGACGGAAGTGAGCTGGAGTAAAACAGAAGGCACTATGATAGATTTGGAAGAGTTTGCAATATGGCCGGTAGCCTAGTAAAAAAGGCCAATTCGATACAACAATTACTAGGAAGTGTCTAGCATTCTGGGTGTGGCCGCAATACAGGGCGATGTAACAGAATGCCAGTGGTAAGTATATAAGCTTTAGAACTCGTATCCATTTAAGAAATATCACCAAGCCAGTTTATGGTTGTATCTTGTATATTTGTAACTTATTCTGGGCTTGTGCAATAATAAGTTCTGTCTATGTCATGAGTTGTCTTACACAGCCAGCTTCTGTTATTTTTGTTAACTACAAAATAACCTTAGTTTGACTCCAATCAATACAGTTCCCTGTTATTACCCTTTTACCGAAAGGTCTGAATATCAAGCACTTTAAGTTAGATTTAGTTAACTTTTGACATATCGAAGATCCATCCTCGAAAAAGACGTATAAGTAGGAAAAAAGACATAAGGTATTTACACATTTCTTCCCTCAAACACTTCACAACTGCAGATGTTAATTTAATTCTAGCCATGCTTTTAGCACCCATGATGACTCTAGGTGCATTAAGCCTTAAAGTGTATTAATTATGTTTTAAGCTTCATTAGTCTTTGCACGCCTTCACATTTTTTATACCAATTCAGTTATCTAACATCCAAAAAATTTGAAAGATAGCTACTAGCTACTTTGCCTAAAACGTCCTTGATATCATAGAAAGTTGGTCTCTCAGTGTCTAAAATACAAATCATTACATATATTTATTGAAATGATTTCGTATACTATTGCATGGTCATTTATGAGATTAGTTCTGAGAATCTAGGTATAAAAATTGGCACAGTTGGAACTTTTATCTTTGTTCTATGTCTAATCAGGCATCAAAAGTCTAATCAGGCATCAAAAGTCTAATCAGGCATCATAAGTGTCTAATCAGGCATCAAAAAGTTGGTCCCTGAGTATATATACAAAGAATTACTTTTATAAAATGCTTTCAAATGTATAATTCACTATTGGATTGTCAGTCATGAGATAACATTTCGTTCTCAGCATCTAGATTCAAAAATTGACGCAATTGAAACTGTTACTTGTTGTGCATAAAGCATCAATTTTTATAGTGCTAGATTATTTTATTATACATCTGTGATAAATGCAAAATAATTCTGTCTTAAATATGTGTTTCCGGTTTTAAAAGTTTACGACTGGGACAAAATCTTAGACATCCTGGAAACAAGTTTTGATGTAAAATCTGCAAGGGATTTACAGCATGGCTATAAATTAGATAACTTAAAGTGCATTAAAAACACCATAAAATGTGATGCAACCAAGTGTTTTGCTCTTTCCTAGCAATATTAAATTTGAAAACCTGTATGTAAATTCGTGTGTTTGAAACATATGATACTTGAATTACAGGAAGAAGATATAGAATTACCTTTGTTACGAACGCATTAGGAACGATGTCGAGGTTTGTTCTATTTTCTGCTGGCACCAAATAGGCTTTGGCAGCGCTGCACCTTTGATTGTCTCTAATGCTAGCCTCATGATCATAAAACCCTTAAAGATATAGTTTTTATAAAGAAACAGTCATATGCAATATATTTAGGCTTAAGACATGATATAGAACAAAATCGAATAGAAATAATTCTAGAAATAATTATTTTATCCGAGCTGTTATCAAGCCCAATCGCAGAGACATTGGCCTAGGTATTTTATATTATGATCAATATGCAGGGTGAGTCAGAATTCTTGGGTCAAACTTTAAGGAGTGATAAATCACATCTAAATAAGCAATTTTTGTCATACAAAGCGGGGTTGTAACACAAGGGGGGAACCGCTATTAAGAGGTGAACCGCAAGAGGCGAACAGCTAGAGGACGGCAGAACATACGTCCTATATTTACATGAGGCACAGTTACTGCAACATGTTCCTGCCAACATTGAAGCATATATATCGTTCCAACACGACTAAGCACCATCCCATTTCAGAGTCGATGTGCGGCACACCTTTGATGCTACATTCCCAGGGAAATGGATTGATTGGGGTGGTCCCATATCTTGGTCGGCACGATCGACTGCTCTCTCCTGTCTCTACTTTTTCATATGACACCATATGAAAAGTCTCATCTACTCCATCGACTCCGACGAGGACCTTGTTGATAGGATTGCTGTTGCCGCCGACGTTGTCCAAGATATGTCGGGTGTTTTTGCTAACATGGGCCGCTCGCTAACTTGCAGATGTCAAGCCTGAATTACTGTTGGTGGGGGGCACTTTTGAACAGTTTCTGTAACTTTGTCCATGCATTCTGCAATTTCTGTCAGTAAAACGTACTTCGTGCCTACTCTGTCATTTTTGTGTTTCCTGTTTTCACGAGAGTCATCATTTCCTCATTTCATGAGCTACCACCTAGTGGTTCACCTCTTGCGTTACGATCCCACATTGTATGGCAAAAATCGCTTGTTTAGATGTGATTTATCACCCCTTAAAGTTTGGCCCAAGAGTTCTGACTCACCCTGTATATTAATATGAAATCATATAAATCAGTAGACAACTCTTGGGCGATTGCCTGCTAAGTCAATTTGTACATTCAATGGACACATGAAATGGATGATCCTTGAGTATATATTACTTTCCTTATATCCATAATGAATAAGGGAAGTATTGTGACGGCGTCGAAAATTCAAATCCGAGTTTTTGACTGGAGAGCACGTTTCAAGCATCCCTGATTACGAAATAAACATTTTTGAGGTGATGCCGGTGTATGTGTGTGTGTGTGTGTGAAAGTATATATATGTAAGTGTGTGTGTATGTGTGTGTGTATGTGTGTGTGTGTGTGTGTGTGTGTGTGTGTGTGTGCTTGTTGTGTGAGTGTGTTTGTGACTGAGGCTGTGGAAAACATATCTCACGAACGAAGGAAGCGATTCGAATGAAATTTGGTACAAAAATCACAATCTGTGAATAGTGAAAACCTATTGTTTTTAAAAATAATCGAATGTTCAGAACACTCTTACATTTTCGAGTGAAATTGTAGTAAAATCATCAAAAAATTGAAACGTTTAAAAAAGTTACGCAAATAGACATTTCTTATGTAATTTTTCCATATAAAACGATTGACATAAACTTTAGAATGCTAACATCAACCGTTATCAAGATATTGCACATTTTTCAAATAAATTTATCAAAAAATCCCATAAATTAAAAAAAATTAACTTGCGAGAAACATGTTCACTTTTCTTATGTAATATCATGCGATAATTTTGGTGACATCATTGTCGTGGATCTAGCTGGTTCCATTCATGAGGAAATATACTTTGAGCAATACTTTTTTATCTGAACGCCAATAGTCATTTATCTGTTATAATAATATCTTATTTCTCCGTCCATAATGATTGGCGAGATTTTGCGAAGACGTTGATAATCGACGGAATTAAACCCAATGAGTTTATGTTTCAAATATATATATATATATATATATATATATATATGTGTGTGTGTTTATGTGTGTGTGTGTATATATACATACACTCTTTAGCATCATCTCAAAATATCGCATGCAAATTCCTTTATACCAAGTATGCAAATGATTAAATTGCAAGGCCAATGAGTGTTAACTTTGGTCATAGCGCGCGTTTCTGTTGCGCAACTAGTATCATATAAAACAGGTTAAAATGTAGACGTTTCATCTTTGCTCGTTATCGGCGTTACAGTTCCGTGGAGACACAACCAGTAATGCCGTTACGACTTGGTCGAAGATCTTATAAGCAATTAAACGAGTTCGAATGTGATTGTATATTCGGGATGCGTGAAGATGGCTGATCATACCGATCGATAGGCCGCCACCTACACCAAACGGGCACTTCTGTGTAAAAGTGCTGGAAGCAATGGTTGCTGCAAAGACCTTATCGGCGAATGAAGGCTCTGGGAGGCCAAGGTGCACGAATGCTAGGCTGGATCGTATGATTGTGCCACAGGCCCGAACTGGCCCGACAGCCTCATTGTCAGCCATCCAACGTGCTATAGCTTCTTTCATACTACTAGTGGTACCTTTCACCATCTCACGGCGCTTGGCTGAGGTGGTTTTACGCCCACGACGGCGTTTAAGATGTCTGCCGGTAACACCACAACATCGACAGAGTCGATTAGAGTGGTGTCGTATTCGAGCATCAAGGCTACCAGCAGATTGACATCGCAGAGTATTCAGCGATGAATCACGCTTCAGTATTTCAGCAGATGGCCATCGAATACGTGTGTGGAGGCGTCAGGGACAGCGATACTAATCAGCCTTTGTTTTACACAGGCACACAGCCATTATCCCTGGTGTGATGGTGTGGGGGGCAATCTCTTAGGACAGCAGGAAGCCACTAGTCATCCTGTGTACGACTTTAACATCTCAACGATATGTTGATGAAATCCTGCGCTCGTTTACGTTACCCTTCATGGCGCATCATTCTGGAGACCTTTTCCAAGAAGATATTGTCCCGCCACATACGTCTCACATATCTGTGGATTATCTCAGAGCTCTTGATACTGTTCCTTGACCAGCAAGGTCACCAGATCTTACGTCAAACGGGCATGTATCGGACATGCTTGGCCGCCAGATTCGGGCACCTCGAAATGTAGCAGACCTGGAAAAACACTTGAGAAATGCCTGGCAGAATGTATCGCAGGATGACGTTAGGAAACTTTATCACTCGTTACCAAGACGTATACAAACATGCATTGCCGCCAAGGGAAGTTTCACTAATTACTGATTTGAAAATTCAATTTTCAATTGTTAACCATTGATGGGTCCCGTGGCCTTGATTTTGTAAAAATTTTATTACCTGTGAATTAGCTTCACAATAAAAACACTCACTTTCATCCACGTGCTTCGTTTTCTCTGCAAAAGAGTATATATATTATGTTACAGAGAAACGGAATTAAATCCAATGAGTTATTACAACAGTGAGTATTTTTCGATTTACATAAACAAAAAATATGTGTATAAGTACATTTTTATTGGATTTGCATTTTTTTTTTTGGTTTACACAATTTGCGTTTATCGTGTTTCGATTACTGATATTTTCAGATTCTTTAACAGTCTGTATTATTTTGGGGGAACATTTTAAAATTCGGGTATGCTTTCTAATACATGGGTTGTAATCTTCTAATCTACGGAAATATAAATAATTACGTCCGTTCGTCCCTGTAACGCTCGGCTAGTGATTTGGCGGTCTGTTGTTTTAATGTTGCGAAATTGATGAAAATGCTGTTGCATCGTTAAAAATCTTGCCAAATTGATAAAAATATCGCAAAATTGATAAAAATGATGAAATATTAATTAAATTAATTTTGTTTTTAAAGGGGGTAGTATTGTAATGATGTTTCGGTAATTTTTCACTGTCGGTCCATTCTACTGGACAACACATTTGCCGACCTCTTAAAATGTGGCCAAATTGCTCAAATATCGGCAAATTGCTCAGCTATTGCCAAATTAACGAAAATATCGCCAAATCGATAAAACTGTTGTCAACTTGATAAAATGACACCAAATCAATAAAATTAATCGCGTTTTGAAAGATGGTAGTATTGTAATGATATTTCGGTAGCGTTTGTCTATTAGTCCAACTGTCCCACATTCTGACAAATTTGGTGACTTTTTAAAATACCGTCAAATTAATTAAAATGAGGCCAAATCGATAAAACGATACTAAATTAATGAAAATGACTCCTAATTTATGAAATTTCAATATTTTGCAAAATTAAGTTCAATTTCTTTGATAATCCCTGTCGCTTTGGGGAGATTAAATAATAGTTTTTAACACTTTACAACAAAGTTGAAAAGTGATTATGACTTTGTTCCTTCTGTCTGTCTGTCTGTCTGTCTGTCCGTTAGCACGATAACTGCCGTAAAAATGACTTAATCAAAATGAAATTTTAGTATGTTGTTCAGACGGTCTGTAGGACCTATGGGAATATAAATGAATAATATCACCCAATTAGTTTTGGATTGAACCCGGGATGAAAAAATGAAATACATTGAGCCCTATGGGACCTAATTTTTCAAACATTTTTTAGGCGGATTTAAAATTCACAAATTGCTTCGAATATTTTATGTAATATTCAAATTATCCCATAAAATATATAAAAAAAATTCTGCGAAATATATTCAGTAGCTTTATAAATAAAAATTAAAATAATAATTACACCTCTTATATGGAACGATCAAGTGATCATGATATGAAACGATCACATGACCCACTTCAAAATGATATATGGCATCCATCTTGTTTCAAGATCGTGATTTTTTAAAGTTCTTTTTAATTCATATTGAGTGTTGTATCCGTCCTAAAACTACTTTTTTTTGCTTAAATACTGTGCATCTACATACTGAAACAACGCAATGACAATATATTTGAGTTTAAATGCTCATCTAAATTTGATTATTTCTACAACGAAGCTTATGTTTCAACTATATAAAATGCAAACAGCAAAATATGTAGAATGAGTTGTATTAGAATTCCTGTAGTTTTTAACACAAAATAATATAGTCCATGGAGTCTGCATGGCTGATATGAATGAAATATTAATTGATTTTATAAAGAGAAGGACGATTTTTTTCGTTGAAGTTTTAAGCATAGAGTTTAATTATTTGTAGCTCCATGGTCTTAAATAAAATGTTTAAATAAAATAAATTATTATAGTATTGTGATGAATGAAATGAATGGGAGAAAGTTATGAATGAAATCCTGTTTTTATACAGAGATCCAGGCGTATTATTTTTTCGATGACGTCATATTTCAGTTCTTTTCGATGAAGTTTTCAAATATAATGAATTATCGTAGTATTATGATAATTGTAAAACTATTACCGAGGAATGTATATCATTTTATAGATGTTTAAACCAGGCAATTTATATTTCAATGCCGTTATTTGAATGAAGTTCATTTTATTCGATGAAGGTTTAAGTTTTCAAATATAATAAATTAATGCAGTATTGTGATAAGTTTCAAAATATTTCCGAGGAATGTATTGCATTTTTGACTTGTTTAAATAAAATTGCATTGAAGTTGGAAAGTGTGTCATAATCAATTCTTTAAGCATGATTGATCTTTCTTGTTTTTAAATATGTTTACGAACGGGACAGGGTGGTTTATTTTCTTCGGATCTGCCTGCGAAGATAATTTTGTATATCGAAAACATAGATTCTAATATAAATTTTTAGGAGAATTAAATTAAATATTTTAATAAAATATTTAGAAAAACAATGCCATTTAAAGTATTGCAGGAATAGGCACATAATTAAAGTTTTCATTTTTTTATATTATATATTCCGTTCGAAGAACTGGTATACTGCTAGCACTATATAAAAATAATTCTGTCTCTTTCTATCTCTATCTTTCTTTATCTCTATCATTATCACTAACTTTCCCTCACACTTTATTTTCGTTGTCTTCCGTCCCTTTATCACTCCTATTTTTCCTCAAGAACTTATGTATGTCAAAATCTCTATTATCCTTTTTGTATCTGTCCTCATTCTATTTTCCACGAAAAAACATTGTATAAAGAAAGGGACTTAAAATGTAACTTAAAGTAAAGCAATAGTTAAATATGGATTTTTGTTTCATTTAACATTAATATTACTACTATATAACTTTACAATTATATAATTTTATACTGTTATATAACTTTGTAAAGAAATGGAAATAGATTCGTCTTTTATTCATATCTTCCTGGATCGCGATTTAGAAATTCTGGTCATATAAAATATTGTCTGATGACAAAAAAATATTTCTACCTAAAAGATTTTGTTAATATTGAAAATAATCTTACCCGTTTGTCGTCCAGCGTTGGAATCCAGTATCTGATATCCGATACTTTCCGCTGCTTCCCGGACAGTATCTTTCAATACCGGATGATACTTTGGCTGCTCAGCAGTTACTGGTCCACCAAAAGTATGATAACCTGAGAGAAAATTACACATTGTATAATCAAGCAAAATCTAATATTAATGCATCATAGAAACATCAGTTTTATGATGCATTAAATACTATGACGCATTACATCAGTTCTATGATGCATTAAAGTTCTTAATTTGTCAGCAACCAGACGTACTCTTTCTTGATTTAAGATGGTAGCAACAGCAATAGATAGTCTTAAACAAATATTACTTCTACGGAAACTTTCACTTATCTAGCTAATTGGAATACTTTCTAAGAGCTGAAGACGCTTGTATTGTTATTTACAATATAGAAAACAAGAAATATCAATCATACATAAAGCATTGATTATGAAACACTTTCCAAATTCAATGCAATTTCATTCAAACATCTCTAAAATGCGATACATTCCTCAGTAATATTTTAAAAATTATCACAATACTACGTTAATTTATTATATTTGAAAACTTAAAAGTTCATCGAATTAAATGAACTTAATTCAAATGGCGTCAATTATATATAAATTGCCTGGCTCCTCGGTAATGTTTTTAACGTTATAATAATACTACAATAATTTATTATATTTGAAAACTTCATCAAAAACAAATGCAATTTATTCAAATGACGCCATCGAAATATAACACACCTGGCTCTCTCTATAAAAGCAGCATTTCATTCATAACATTTTCCCATTCATTTCATTCATCACAATACTATAATAATTTATTTTATTTAAAAACTTAAGACTATTTAGGAACAAGTAATTAAACTCTATGCTTAAAACTTCATCGAAAAAAATCGTCCTTCTCTCTGTAAAGTCAATAAATATTCCATTCATATCAGCTATGCAGACTACATGAGCTAAGTAATTTTGTGTTAAAGAAATGCTGTAATTCTTATACAACTCATTCTACATATTTTGCTGTTTACATTTTACAGAAGTGAGACATAGGCTTCGTTGGAGAAATAATCAAATTTGGATGATCATTTAAACTCAAATATATTGTAATTGCTTTGTTTCACTATGTAGATGCACAGAATTTAACAAAAATAAAGCGGTTTTAGGACAGATACAGCACTCAATATGAATTAAAAAGAACTTTAAAAATCACGATTTTGAGACAAGATGAATGCCATATTTCATTTTGAATTGGGTCACGGGATCACTGATCACGTGATCGCTTCATATAAGAGGTGTAATTATTATTTTAATTTTTATTAAAAAAGCTACTCAATATATTTTGCTGAATATTTTTTTATATATTTTATGAGATAATTTGAATATTGCATAAAATATTCGATGCAATTTGTGAATTTTAAATCCGCTTAAAAAATGTTTGAAAAATTAGGTCTCATAGGGTTGAATGCATTTCATTTCTTCAACCCGGGTTCAATCCAAAACTGATTGAGTGATATTATTCATTTATATTCCCATAGGTGCCACAGACCGTCTAAACAACATACCAAAATTTCATTTTAATTAAGTTCTTTTTACGGCAGCTATCGTGCTAACGAATAGACAGACAGACAGGCAGACAGACAGACAGAGTGAACAAAGTCATAAACACTTTTCAACTTTGTTGTAAAGTGTTAAAAAGAAAGATTAACCATGCATAAAACATTGCTTATGAAAAGCTCTCCAACTGAAATGCAATTTTATTTAAACATCTCTAAAATGCGATACAATTCAGAGGTGGTTCTTTTACAATTATCATAGTACAATAATTGGAAACTTAAAACTTTATCAAAAAGGCAATGCTAAAAATCGCTATTTTAGTAAAATCAATAAATATTCAATTCAATCACTTATATTCCAGTCTCCAAAGCTAAAAAATTTTGCGTTAAAAAATTCAGCAATCCCTGTATCAATCATGCTCATCTTATAATTGCGTGTTTTGTTTACATTTTGCATACTTTTAAATTAGGTTTCATTGTAGAAATAATCAAAATTTAGTAATCATTTAACCCTTGAAGGACGGAAGCGGTCATTTTGACCGCATAACTATTTTGAGAAACGATTCCTCTAAAACGGCTAGTCCCAGCCCATTGAAATTATATGACTTTTCTTATTTTCTTAAAGTTATTGAAAACGCAGAAAAAAATTATTCTAGGCTAAATGCTGTAACTATGAAGTTTTTGTTTTGAATTAATGGCATGTTGTATTTTTTCTATGGTAGTCATATTGACCACTGCCCGTCGTTCTAGGTAGATCAAAATATCCGTCGTTTTAGTGCTAAAATCAAAAATATTGTAATTGCGTAAGCACATAATTATGAAGCACAGATAATATTGAAAAATAAAGCGTTTTTATGACGGATGTAACGCTAAATATAAATACAAGAAATATCAATCATGCATAAAGCATTGATTATCTATATATACTAATTGCCAAATGTCCGTCTGTCTGCCTGTCCGTCTGTCTGTCCTTCTGACTGTTACGCTTTTTTAGGCACTTCCCGAATAGATAGATACTTACAATTTGATACACGGCTCGATCGTTCGATAACCCCCCCCTGGAAAAATCGAATTTTTCGAAAACGTTATCTAGAGGGGGTGCTCCACACCAAAACGTTCGAAAAATGAAATGATAGGAAAGCATGCTTTACCACAAGATAGAGACTTCAAATTTGGTGTATGGATAAATCGTTCAAAAGGAAGAAAGTGTGCAATTTCAGGTTTCCAATATTTTCTACTTAAGGGGGTGCCGCATACCAAAATGTTCGATTTACCGAATAAATGAGAAACGGATCCTTTAAAATTTGATAGAGGCTTGAAATTTGGTATATGGAATAACCATTTTATAAAAACACCCAAGACGATTATAATTTTTCAAAAACGCTCGTTTGAGGGGGTGCTTCAAAGAAAAACGTTCGAAAGGTGAATTGATAAGAAAACATACTTCGGCATGAGATGGAGATTTGAAAATTGCTGTACGGGTGGATAGTTTGGAAGGAAGAAAGTGTACAATTTCAGTTTTCCAATATTTTCTACTTTAAGGGATGTCGCATACAAAAATATTCGATTTTCGGAATGAAGTAGAAACACTTCTTTTTGAACGTGATCGAGGCTTGATATTTGGTATATGGGCGAATCATTTAATAGAAAACCCAAAACGAATATAAATTTTCAAAAATGTATATTTAAGGGGGGGAGGGGGTGTACTCCACAGAAAAACATTCGAAGGGTGAAATGATAGAAAAAGCATGCTTCGCGATGAGATAAGACAGAAACTTCAAATTTGGTTTACGTATAGATAGTAAGAAAGGAAAAAAGTGCGCAACTTCAATTTTCCAACATTCCCTATTGTAGGGAGTACCTCACACAAAAATGTTCGATCTGACGAACAAATGAAAAACACCTCATTTACAATGTGATAGAGGCTTGAAATTTAGGATATGGGGTAATCATTTGATAAAAAAAACCCTACGATTATTACGGTTTTTCAAAAATGATCATATGTAAGGGGGTGCAACACAGAAAAATGTTCGAAATATGAAGTGATAGAAAAACATGCTTCACGATAAGATAAAGACATCGAATTTAGTGTACTGGTAGATAGTTTGAAAGGAAGAAAGTGTGCAATTTAAGATTTCCAATATTTGCAACTTTAGAGGGTGCCGAACACCAATATGTTCGATTTTCAGAATAAATGAGACACGCTTCCTTTAAATGTGATAGAGGCTTGATATTTGGTATATGGGCCAATTATCTAGCCTATTATGGGCCAATTATGGGTCAGTTATGGGCCAATTTGAGGTGTCTTGCAAGATACTTCTGAAATGTGTGAAGTTCCACTGTGTCGTGTTCTAGGTGGCCACTTATGATGCACATTCTGTTACTCTTTGAAACAGCATTTGACCAAAAGAAATATACAAAAGGATGGAGGGCCTGTGTGCACACTCAATAAAAACTTTGAATTTCATCTTAAATTACGAAACTGTAGTTTTCAGCAAAATCTGCTAGAACTATGCACTTAGCTTCTGCAAGGATTTCTTTTGCGGCTCTTAAAATTATGACTAAGTTTTGGAGACAAGATGTTGTTTATTTAGCGCCAAGAGTTTCTCAGTGAGGATTTCAAAAACTCACTTGATGTTTGTGTGATAGTTAATAGTTTAGCACGATCTGTTTCTCTCGCACAGTTTATAGCAGATTTCTTCTAACAACTCATCCATTTTCTCTGTGAGGAAATCAAATACAATTAGTGCTCTGGGACAGTCAGAAGATGTATTTATCATGCAGTCATATTTATCTATGTTAGTAGTTCTAATACATATTTTTATTCAACATTGAAATATGTCCCTTCAACATTACTTTCACATTCTGGTGGTGCTCACGCACACAGAATGTGTGAGTACCTGAGAAACCAGCTAAAACACACCATTTTGGACTGAATGTACAAAATTTTGATAAAACTACTTTTAAAGATGAGTAAATGCACATAAAATGAGCATACAGTTCTCTTAAATTGCATAGAACTAAACGTTTTTGGTGCTCTTTGACATCATTGACTTTGACTGACACATAATCTTTCTTACCAGGACACACCCTACTTTTATCATCATGTTCAAAAAATTCTCCTGTAGTTAAATTATAATGCCATCAAGTGATCTGTACGTAATCTTCACTTCAGTAGTGTTTTATCGACTTTACTGAAATTGACAAAATTAGCTTAAACAAAATCCTTACTGATTTTACCATGTGTATACTTGTGGTAATCTTCTTTCGTAAATTTACCAATAGATCATTCCATTTTTTTAACTTTCAATATTTTATATAATCAAATGGCATAAGTCATCAAATACATCTACTCACCATTAGAAACAGTGTATAAGGGAAGGAATGACATGAGCTGATTCATGCTTCTCAGCTCAGAATTGTGATCCCATTCTGCAACAAGTAGTAGTAACAATCTGAAAATGGGACTCTTTTATATATGCATGTAACCTTTTTCTTCTTTCAAATACAAACCAGGGTTGTCAGATATGGCTACTTTTAGCCAATTTGGCTATTTTTGATCATGATTTTTTTTTAAACTTTGAATTTCAAAGCTAAAATGTTAAATATATTTTAATTAAAACAATTATTTATGATTTTCAATTATTTTTAATTCATAATTTTCATAAATTGGAGAATTACTAGTAAGAATAAATAGAAAATTTGTAACAAAGTTATGCATGTTTGATAAATAAATAAGCAAGATTTCAGGACTTTCTCATCACTCTCTATATATATAAAACCAGAAAGATCTCAAACTCCAAATTTTTACAACAATTAGTTATTATATAGTACTTGGTTTTCTGTAAGTTTCAGATGTTTCTCGGTCCCTCCACCAGAGCTGTTTAAGCTTACATATTTGTAAATTTGGAAAAGTCGAAAAAAGATAATGTTCTCAGTCTTAAAATTTCTCCAGCAAAGAGATTGGGAGTAGGGTACGATATGGTGAAAATTTGAAAATTTAAAATTGTTCCTTTCATTATTTTTAAAATCCTAAAAACTGCAAATTTAGCAAAATTGATGCTAAATTTTAACGCTAAATTCCAACCACCCTGGCTGCAGCTACACACACTTTGCAACATTATTATATGTAGAGCACTTTAATTCCAGTAAATTAGCTTTTATTCCAAGTATCTAACTCTTTAAATTCCCAAGATATTCGAATTTGCTTGAACATCAAAATTCATTAAATGTGGAGTCCGCCATGTTGAAAACAGGCTGTACCAAATAAACGAGCTAGATGACATTTTTTTAAAATTAGCTTTTCATCTGCTGATATATGTAGAAACATTTGCACAAAATATAAAACTTTTCAAAAATGGTCATGCAACCAAATATTCTCTTTGGGGGTTATTTTAGATGGAATGACCCAGGCATCTCAGAAAAAGAAGGCTCTAATTCGTACATGTAAAGAAAATCATAAGTTGGACACATTAGATGCTTTTAATTTCGTTATTTTATTATATTTTCTCTTGTAGCCATTGGTTGCTAAAACTAAGTTTATCTCTGAAATTAAATATGGAAATACAAATTAAATTAGTAATATCTAGAAATTGTCAATCGTCCTTAAATTTATTTTACGTCAGACACATTTTAATAAGGAATATAACATTAAATAACAATAATTTGAAATACTTTGGGGAGATCAAAATTTTTGTAAAGAATAGAATTTAAACAAAAATGTTTATTGCCGTTTGCCAAAAACTCGGGTTCTCTATTATTTTCCAATTTTAAAAAATAAGGATAAACGTCATCGAAGCACCAGCCTGTTGCCCCCATGCTTTCCCAGTCATCGTAGTTTTTCATGTTACCACGAACATATAGCATCGAATTCAAGCAACTCGAACCACCCAGCATTTTTCCACCTACCAAAGGTATTTGCTGTAAAAGTAATAGTTCAATAAATGCTATTAGAAATCACAGCTAAATCAAAATATACATAAAGGTACATAATAAAATAATCATTCCTATGGAGCGACAAATATTATAAAATTAATTTAAGTTCATTTTGAGATATAATGAATTATCACCAACAAACCGACATTTCACGAAAGTCTCCATAGTTGATATTTCACTAAAATTATCGCATTTTTCTGCAAAGCTGTTGCAAAGCGGCAATGTACAGATAGATAGACGGTCTACCTGCTGAAGTGTATATATTCAAGATACCTGTATAATGGATAAAATACCAACGGACTTTAAATGTCAAATACTTGTAGATTCTCGTAACAACGGTACGAGAATTAGCAAAATGGCAGGATAAATTTTTGAGAACACCATTTACACGAATATACAGGCAGTAGATAATGAAATCGAGTATGAGCACAAAGTGTGTGTCTCGTAAACAGCTTCTGGATTTTCGAACTGAACAAAATGTGGTCGATCAACTCAACGTAAAAAGCCCAAAGTACTTCAAATTATGAATAATTTGAATCAAAGAAATATGTTTTCATGTCGTTGCACATGAAGAGCATGAGGATGCAAAAGCAGAATTGCAAACCGGGTGCTAATACAGGGGTTGCTTGCACATTTTTAGAACGGCTGTTGCGAGAAATATCTTAATACTTTTCTGGTACCAGCTCATTTTATAAGACCTATATTGTCGTATGTGGTAATTAAATTTTATTTATTTTAAAAGTAACGAATGTATAAAAACTTTTGATTGAAGACTTCCAACAGTTCGTCGCACATGAAGAGCAGGAGATTGCACAAGTAGAATTCCAAACCAGATGCTTATACAGAGGCTACTTAACGTTGTGTCATAAGGTAAAATTGTCCTTATAAAAAATTACCTGTATAGGACTTACCTATGATGCCGACACTAAGGGTGGAGCATGTAAGCTCCCGGTTCACAAGCTCGGACTACGAACACACAAAACATAAAGAAATACACATGCTTAATTGCTCAATTTATTTTAATATTTTACTTAATAGATATCTATTGTATCTGGAGTAACTATGCTATATTTAAATCAATTATTAAAAAGACACATAATACTAACAATATTACATTAATATATATATATATTTACACACATAATAACGTTGACTTAAATTTCTTAAAAACAGTTTCCTTTAAGCAATCGATAAAGAATAGTTCTTACAGTTCAATATTACGAACTCGTTCATATGGTCTACTCATACGAACTGGTAGTCTATTAATTTAATAATTGTAAAAGGTGTGCCTTCCGTGCTAATAGTGACAATTGAAAGTTGGTTACCTTTTCTCTTTGTGTTGCGTGCATATTCGTGCTATTTCAATGATGTAGGTAGGAACACCGTTACACATCTAACTATACTCGCTACCATTTTGTTGCTCACGTTCTATATACACTTTTCACAAACCCAAGAAAACATGATGCTGACTCGTTCGAAAGTTTTTTAAGTCTCTAAAAAACCTCAGGTGCGTCTAGGACGCTGTCGAAATTGCATCTCCTGGAAAGTTCTAGAACATTCTCTCAAACCTTTTTCTTTTCACATTGTAGTGTCGTTGTTGATTCGTTGAAGTGAAGAAGGGGATGCGCTGCTTATTTATGTTTGTATTGCCATTGGCTCCCTCTGCAGCATTTAAATAGCTCATTAGCTAGGTTGGCATCCGCAATTGGAATTTCGAAATGGCTAGGTTGGCATCCGTAATTGGAATGTAACATGTAATACAAATATTGTGTTACACGTTGAATTGTACATTTGGTGTTTTCTGGATGACAACAGATACTATTTAAAAGTACCCAATCAACAAATATTTCACACAACTCTAAATCAAAAATTATTAATATTGATAGCATTCTCAATAAGCAATACTATATTGCTTATTGAGATATACTATATTGCTTATTGTTGAGCAATTGCTTATTGTTGAGCAATACTATATTGCTTATTGTTTATAGCGTCCCCAATAAGCAATACTATATTGCTTATTGGGGACGCTATAAACAATGTAGAATTATATTCCAAATATGATATTTTAATAATTAATTCATCAATTACGCGAAATTTTTATTAACTTTAAAGATATTTTTGTCAATATCGAACAAAATATTGCCAAGGTGGCGATATCCTGCTAGAATTCCAATTGTATTCCGCCAAATGCTACAGATAAACAGAGAGAAGAACATTTCTTATATGCTAGAAAGTATGTCTGTCATATGACGGAATTCAAAATTTGCAAATCATTAACACCCATTAGGTGTCATTTTTATCAATTTGGCGACATTTCCTTCACTTTGGCAACGTTGAAAATGGTTGCCATGTTGATGATGTCCTGCCAAAATTTTCACCTAGCTTTATGGATGGAAGGTCGGATGGAATGGGTTATTCTTATATTCGATTCTTACGTTCTTTTCAATAAATTGAATTTTCATAAATTATTCGTCATTTTCTTGATTTAGATTCATATTTACAAATTTGTCGACATTTTAATCAATTTGGCAACATTTAAAAAAACTCAAAATGTTGGCCATATTTTGCGCAATGATGCTGCTAAAATTTCGCTAAGCGTTATTGACGAGAATTAGGTAATTCTTATAGTAGGCAAATGACTACTGACGTCCAAATGAAAAAATAGTATCCGAAGTATTTTCTCTCATAAATGGCACGTGGTATACCCGTGCTAGATAATGTTAACAAATTTATCGCATAATATTACTATGAAAAGTGAACATATTTTACAATAGTTAAAATTCTAATTTTATATGATTATTTGATACATTTATTTGAGAACTATATAATATCTCAAAAACGGTTTCTACTAGCGTTTAAAGTTTATGTCAATCATTTCGTAATAAGATATTACATAAAGAATGATTTTTTACCTAACTTTATTGAAAATTTTGATTTTTTGAGGATATTTTCAAAATTTCATTAGAAAATTTAGGAGTGTTTTGAACATTCGATTCCGTTTAAAAAGAATACACGTCCAGTGTTCACAGATTGTAATTTCTGTACCAAATTTCATTCAAAGCTCTTCATTCGTTCGTGAGAAATCGTCTCCATAGTCTCAAGGATACACGCAAACACACACGCGCGCTCGCGCACGCCCACACAAACACACACACACGCACAAACACGTACACGCACAGACACATACACACAGACATCACCTCAAAAATCTTGTATTCGTGTTCAGTGATGTTTGAAACGTGCTGTCCTGTAGGAAACTCAAATTCACCCACTTTGGAAACATTTAAAAAGGTCGCCAAGTTGGTGATATACTGCCAAAATGTTCACATACCGTTACGGAAGGTCGGATGGAATTGGTTATTCTTATATTCGATTCTTATGTTCTTTCAAATATATTAAATTTTCATCAATTAATTGTCATTTTCATTGATTTAGCGTCCTATTTACAAATTTGGCGACATTTTAGAAAACTCAGAATGTTAGCGATATTTTTCCCAATTTGATGCTAAAATTTCCGCAAGCGTTATTGATGAGAATTAGATTATTCTTATAGTAAGTAAATGACAACTGGCGTCCAAATGACAAAATAGTATCCGAAGAATCTTCTCTCGTACATGTAACGTGCTAGACACGTAATGGATACGTGCTAGATGATGCTAACAAATTTATCGCATACTATTACTACGAAAGTGAACATAATTTACAATACTTAAATTTCTTTTAATTTTACGTGATTATTTGATACATTTATTTGAGAACTGTATGATATCTCAATAACGGTTCCTACTAGCGTTCTAAAGTTTATGTCAATCGTTTTATAATGAAAAATTACATAGGAAATGATTTTTTACGTAACTTTATTAAAATTTTTGATTTTTTGACAATTTTTTCAAAATTTTATTTGAAAATTTAGGAGTGTACTAAACATTCGATTGCGTTTAAAAACAATATGGTGTGTGTTCCAGTGTTCATAGATTGTAATTTTTGTATCAAATTTCATTCAAATGTCTTCGTTCCTTCATAAGAAATCGCCTCCATAGTTTCACGGACACACGCACGCACGTACACACACACACACACAAATCACCTCAAAATCGTTCAATTCGTGTTCCGGGATGCTTGAAACGTGCTCTCCTGTAGAAAACTCAAATTCGAATTTTCGACTTCGTCACAATTATTTCCTTATACATTATACTATGTATATAAGGAAAGTAGGAACAGTTAAGAAAAGTCGAAAAAATGTCAAAATCACTTGAACATTTCCCAGTCTATTATTTTAACTCTTTTATTTAAAGAAGAAATTGCATTCCTTTATCCACAGAGTCTTAAGAAAGTATAACTGCATCAGAAGAATAATACCAGTCACACATCAAAATCTATCGCTAAATTTCTTGGAAAATGACGAAATATACAATTATTAAAGCTATACCTATTTCCATATTCCTTCAAAGTTCCGTGATATGCCAAAAATTGATTATTGTGTTTTTGGATTGTTACTTCAAAAATGTTTATTATATTGCTTTAAATTCCTTCTAAATATGTGTAAACAGCCTCTGTAATAATTTGCTCTCGCAGTTGCTTTAGACCCATTTCAATTTATGGATATGTATATATTCCATTAAAAAAAATTTTATAAAACGGAAATGTTTAAAAAAAATTATAAAATAAATCTGTATTATGTTATAAACATGATGATGCACTTTTAATGAATAGAAGAAAAAGCGAGAAATAGCTAAGAAAATTAATAAAATTCTGATTAACAATAAAATAAGAATAATGTTACCCAATATAACACATATTGGATATAAATAAAAAAAAATTGTGTCAAAAAAAAGGAACACATAAAGTTCATAAACGGCATAAAATTTAATAAATGGAGTTAAAAATCGAAAATATACTGTTTTTAGACGAAAACACAGGAAAACGAAATTCTGTTGATTAACGAAAGACCATTAATTGCTGGCTTTAATGTCTAAACTTTATAAACTTTTATTACACTATTTTTAAATGAAGAAAATAGAACGGAGTTCATTTGATTAAAGAAAAGCCTGCGATGTCTAACCATTTTCGTTAATAGAATTATTTAACAGTGTATCGTTCTTTTATAAGTCACAAATCGCTTCGTCCACACCTTATATGTTCCTCGTCAGACTTACTCTGTTGATGAGCCCTGCTCCCGTATGCAGCTGTGGAACAGAACTGTATCGCCAGTCGACATCGCTTTTACGGAAGAATGTAGCCAAAGCTGGCACATCTGTAAGGAGAGGTGGCTCGTGGCCTGCTTCTAACAGCAAAACGCTTACACAAGGTAATTCAGAGAGTCGGCTGGCTACTACTGATCCACCAGAACCAGCACCCACTGAAACAAATATTGAAAAAATTATTTTTTACAAAGCTATTAAATATATTCATCAGATTTCTTGCATCTGTTATAGCGTAAACTGATACGGTAGTACGAATATGAGCTCGAAATTTATTTCAATTTGTTATATACTGCGTCACAGTAAAAATGATACAGCAAGCAGAAATTGGCAGAAAATGATGTAAATCGGCAAGCAGAGAGAGACAACAGCGAACAATAAGTGACGTTTATTGCAACATGATACACATATACACTGAGAGATAACACCGTCTGATTAGAAGGTTGTAGAACCACAGCAGGCGGACATACAGGCAGCAACACGTTTAGGTACAGAGTCAATGAGCGTGTGGATAGTGTCCTCAGGGATGGTTGTCCATTCTCTGTCAACCATTTGCCAGAGTCCGTCTTCTAAAAGCAGTTTTGTCAGTCCACGCAAGCGAAGCCCAATCACGTCCCAGACGTGTTCGATTGGTGAGAGATCGGGGGAGACTGATGGTCAGGGAAGCAGCTGGGTACCTTGCAGGCCATGTTGGCGGATTCCTGCTGTGTGTTGTCGGGCATTATCCTGCTGGTAAATAGCATTGGGCACCCCTGAAGGAAGGGTAGTGTCACAGGCCGCAGCACGCCATCTATGTATCGGTGGGCAGTCATAGTGCACTCAATGCGGACCAGAGGTAACCTGTTATCGTAGGCGGTGACGCCCCAAACAATGATTCCGCGTTGTCGCGCGGTATGGCGCTACACAGATGCGAATGGTTTGAACCTGTCACCTTTTCCGCTTCAGACTCGTAAACGGCGACTGTCATTGCTAAATCAGAATCGAGACTCGTCTGAGAACGCGACCCTGTGCCTTTCCTTTTTCTATCCCGACACCATTACAACCAGAGGCAACGGTGCTGTTGGGTCACTGATAGTCTACATAACGGGCGCCATGAGTGCACATCGCCGGCGACCAATGGCGGATAATGGTTCTGGTCAATATGAGAGCATCAATGGTGTCCTGCACATGCAGCAAAAAGGCGACGGAAGTGACCTGCAAGGCCACCAACGCATGCCGGCGGATGTGTAGGTCCATTCGTGCTCACGTTGCTCTGGCCGTACCAGCACCCCTCAAACGTGCGGCATTTCCTTGTTCCAACCATCTTCGCCACAGCCTATGCACCGTGGACGTGTATAAGTGGCTGGTTGTTTACTGAGATTTGACGTATGAACCAACCTGCCTTTCTGAGTCCGATCACCACATTCGTCGTGAAATCGTCTGTCTGCTGGAACTGCCTCGGTTGGGGGCAGCCTGGAATTCTCTGCTACTATAGGTTTCCTCTGAAACAAAAAAATTTAGACAACTGCAAAATGGTTTCCCTGGCAGACAGAGCGGTGCGACTATTGCCGATTATGCAGTTTCCTTCCCCTATATCTCACTCAATATGTGCGGACAGTTGCGCATTTCGCATCCTTCAAATATCTCGGTGAGCTGCGTCTATCCTGCAAGTTGCATAAATTTCTACACACTTCTTCTTGATGTATCATAATCACTACCAAATAGTGTGTATATATATATACATATTTATATATATCATTCTCTATAGTCTCTATCACTTCCCTCATTCCTTACTTCTAACAAATTATTTATATTTCCTTTTATTTTTAAAATACGAGACATACAGGGTGGCCATAATTAAAATAAAGGTGCCTAGAGTCCCAAAGTGAGTAAAATGTTGGGCCAAACTCAACCAAATTTGCAGTAAATACTATTTGAACCATGGGCTTCTGATTTTTAAAAGAAAATCATAGTTCGAATTTTTGCCACCGCGGGCTAGAGTGGCGCTGTATGGTACATTTTTGGAGTAAAATAGGCATAGTAAATACAGAAAGTTAATATTTTACATGCATTTTGAAAACGTACATTTACATTTTAAACGTATTTAGTGCATTTTATATTTACATTTGCATCTTACATTTACATACGTATGATATTAATTTTTATATTGGCATCATATGCATGTGTGATTAAATATTATATTCTTTGCATATGTTCCAAAAGTGCATTCTCTGAACAGCACTCTCTACTGCAGAATGCAGCAGATCTCCATTGATTTGCTTGACGTACAATGCTATTCGGTCCTTCAAAGTGGCTAAATTATCCACATTCCCTTGATATATCAAGCGCTTTACATGACCCTACAATCAAATGTCACAAGAGTTCAGATCAAGCAAATGGCTAGGCGACTTCATAGGCAATACTCGACTAATTATTCGGTTGTTGGTAATATACTGTCATAGGACTTTCTATACGCGCGATCCAATATGTGGGGATCCTCCATCCTGCATAAATATCGTAGATTCAAGACATCCACGCTGTTAAAATTGCAGAATATCAAAGTTTAGCGGTATTGTTCGGTACCTCTCAGCATTGATGGAATTTTCTGTACTTTCTATGCCTATTTTACTCCAAAAATAGACCTTATAGCGCCATTTTGGCCCGTGGTGGCGAAAATCCAAACTATTTTTTTTCTTTTACCAATATAAACCCCTTGGTCTAAATAATATTTACTGCAAATTTGGTTGAATTTGGTCCAACAATTTTCTCACTATCGGGCTCCAAACACCTCTACTCTAATTATGTCCACTCAGTACTTGTATATTTTCTTACATCACACTTTAGATATTAAACAAATTATGAAGTATCGAATTATAGCAGAAGTTAGTTTAAATGAAGATAAAGGTGAAAATATCTTATATTATTGGTTCTAAAATATATTATAGGTTCTAAAATATATTATAGGTTCTAAAATATATTATAAGTTCTAAAATATATTATAGGTTCTGAACACCTTTTGCATCTCTTAAAGTAATTTCTATCAAAATTTAAAACTGTTTAGGAGTTTTAACTCGCCAAATTGTGGCACATCAACCTGTTTAATCAAGACTCTCCAAGCTTCTGTCCAATAATAATTTTATAAACACAGTACCACAAATGAATTATTATGGCGAGACAAAAGGTACTTTTGAGGTAAAAAATAATACATTAGGAGCTGATTTCTAATCGGTACTTCAACGACCACTCAGAAAGCTTGCAAACCTGAAGAAAAAATCTGATGTGGGCAACACATGACTTTCCTTATATAATGTAATGAATTTGCTACTTTTACAGTAAAAAGAAATCTGATGTGGGCAACACATGACTTTCCTTATATAACGTAATGAATTTACCACTTTTAAAGTAAAATAAATAGGTTTTTCTTATAGTAGATACTAATATTCTTTCCAAGATATTGAATTTTCGACAATTAGTCGTTATTTCATTGATTTAGCGTCATTTTTATCCATTTGGCGAGATTTTCGTTAATTTGTCAACATTTCAAAAAGTCGCCAAGTTGGCGACATTCCGCCAAAATTCGTCGCCAAAATCTCACCAAGCATAATGGACAAAGAAATAAGTTATTCTTACAGTAGATAAATGAATATTGGCGTTCAAATACAAAAGTATTACTCAAAATATCTTTTTTCATGAATGGAACGAGCTAGATCCACGAGAATGATGTCATCCAATATATCGCATGGTATTACTGAAAAGTGGACATGTCTCTCAAGAGGAAATATTTTTTTTTTATTTTATATGACTATCTGATAATTTTTTTGAAAAATGTGCAATATCTCGAGAACGGTTCATGTTAGCGTTCTAAAATTTATGTCAATCGTTTTCTAATGAAAAATTACATAAGAAATGTCTATATGCGTAACTTTATTAGTGGTTTTGATGTTCTGACTATTTTTTCCAAATTTCATTTGAAAATTTAGGGGTGTTCTTAATATTCGATTGTGTATAAAAACAATAGGCTTCCAGTGTTTACGGATTGTGATTTTTGTACCAAATTTGGATCGAATCGGTCCATTCGTTCGTCAGTTATCGTCTCAACAGACTCACTGACACACACACACACACACACACATACTTTTACACACACAGACATCACTTCAAAAATGTTTGATTCGTGATCAGGGATGCTTGAAACGTGCTCTCCCGTCGAAAACTCAATTTCGAATTTTCGACCCCGTCACAATACTTTCCTTATACATTATGTATATAAGGAAAGTAATAGGATTTTCTTATAGTAGATACTAATATTCTTTCCAAGATATTGAATTTTCGACAATTAGTCGTCATTTTCATTGATTTAGCATCATTTTTATCCATTTGGCTAGATTTTCATTAATTTGGCAACATTACAAAAAAAAAGCCAAGTTGGCGACATTCCGCCAAATTCGTCGCCAAAATCTCGCCAAGCGTTATGCACTAAGAAAAAAGTTATTCTTACAGCAGATAAATGACTATTGGCGTTCTAATACAAAATTATTATTCAAAGTATATTTTTTCATGAATGGAACGAGCTAGATCCACGAGAATGATGTCACTCAATTTATCGCATGGTATTACATATGAAAAGTGAACATGTTTCTCAATAGGATTTTTTTTTTATGTGACATTTTCATAATTTTTTTAAAAATGTACAATATCTCGAGAACGGTTCATGTTAGCGTTCTAAAATTTATGCCAATCGTTTTCTAATAAAAAATTACATAAGAAATGTCCATTTGCGTAACTTTATTAGCGGTTTTGATTTTTTAACGATTTTTTCAAAATTTCCTTCGAAAATTTAGGGTGGTTCTGAACATTCGATCACGTATAAAAACAATAGGCTTCCAGTGTTTACGGATTGTGATTTTTGTACCAAATTTGGTTCGAATTGGTCCATTCGTTCGTCAGTTATCGTCTCCACAGGCTCACTGACACACACACATACTTTCACACACACACACACACACACACACACACACACACACACACACACACACACACACACAGACATCACTTCAAAAATGTTTGATTCGTGATCAGGGATGCTTGAAACGTGCTCTCCCGTCGAAAACTCGAATTCGAATTTTCGACCCCGTCACAATACTTTCCTTATACATTATGTATATAAGGAAAGAAATAGGTTTTTCTTATAGTAGATACTAATATTCTTTCCAAGATATTGAATTTTCGACAATTAATCGTCATTTTCATTGATTTAGCGTCATTTTTATCCATTTGGCGAGATTTTCGTTAATTTGGCAATATTTCAAAAAAGTCGCCAAGTTGGCGATATTCCACCAAATTCGACGCCAAAATCTCGCCAAGCGTTATGCACTAAGAAATAAGTTTTTCTTACAGCAGATAAATAAATGACTATTGGCGTTCAAATACAAAAGTATTATTCAAAGTATTTTTTTTTCGTGAATGGAACGAGCTAGATCCACGAGAATGATGTCACTCAATTTATCGCATGGTATTACATATGAAAAGTGAACATGTTTCTCAATAGAAAATATTTTTATTTTATTTTATATGACTTTTTGATATATTTTTTAAATGTACAATATTTCGAGAACGGTTCATGTTAGCGTTCTAAAATTTATGCCAATCGTTTTCTAATAAAAAATTACATAAGAAATGTCTATTTGCGTAACTTTATTAGTGGTTTTGATTTTTTGATGATTTTTTCAAAATTTCATTCGGAAATTTAGGGAGGTTCTGCACATTCGATTGCGTATAAAAACAATAGGCTTCCAGTGTTTACGAATTGTGATTTTTGTATCAAATTTGGTTTGAATCGGTCTATTCGTTCGTCAGTTATCGTCTCCACAGACCCACTGACACACACACACACATACTTTCACACACACACACGCATACTTTTACACACACACACACACACAAAAATGTTTGATTCGTGATCAGGAATGCTTGAAACGTGCTCTCCCGTCGAAAACTCGAATTCGAATTTTCGACCCCGTCACAATACTTTCCTTATATATTATGTATATAAGGAAAGTAAAAATAGCATCAGGAGGCTGACCTGAGGCTAAATTCTTATGTGGTGCAGACAGGGTCATATACCTTGTAGATTAGTGCAATGACGTCAAAGGTCTTAATTCAACGCTAGAATGACTAGTACGGATTTAGTGGACGCTATTATATCAAATAACAATTCGAAATTCGCCAACCAGCTACCATTCGGTAAGCAAACCTGGAGGATAAGAATAGCAGTAAGAGGCTAACCTGGAGTAATAATAGCAAGTGGTTATTTGCATAAGATTTTCTTATCGTTTAAACTTCTATTGGTTTAGCGATTATATTAAACAGCCATTTTCTTTAACTTTGTGTATATATAATAGAGCGGTTCAAATCAGTTTTACGAAAAATATGTAGCAGTAACATTCAAACGCAAACTACAGCACTACTTACAAAAGTATTTTTTCAATCATTCTGAAATCAACTTACCTATTATATAGTCATATTCGTTTTTAAACGTGAATGCTGGTTTAGGTGTGTGCTTCTGTCTTGCTAATGAGAGCAGTAGAAGGGGCAACAGCGTAGAGTTGCTGAGTGGAGTCTGATAGGATCTTTCAGCATCTAGTTGCATTGTTTCTGTAAATACATATGTTTTAATTTCCAAAATACTACATACCAAGCTATCTACATATTTCTTCCTATCCTACATACTACTTAATTTAATACATATTAATTATCATGCTATCTCTTTTCCTGATTACTTATTTGTATGCCATTTTGATAATTCCATCCAATTTACAATTAACCTACATAGATAGCCACGCTAATTTCATTAAGGAACAATATCGTTGCAGGATCGTCAACGCTATATTGCATAACTAATAAAACACACAGAAAATAAGAAACTAAAAGAGATAAACTTGATAGATGTGTTTAAAATAGTAAAAGAGTAAAAAGTTAAAAGACCGTGATAAAGAACATGCAATTATATACGGCAAGCAGACAATTGACAAGGTCTAAGCTCTGGGAGGAATAGGCGGTTTACGCGACCGTTTGTCCAGGACGATGAGCTCTCTCTTATTGGGTGTTGTTGTTGATGAGACCCAGACCGTCCGGCGTACCAGAAAGGTGTAAGGTAATTGTTTGGACGGCCGGGAAGTGCCACCCAATTTAAACCGGAACGCAGTGAGAGAGGCATCCACAGGGATCGTACCTTCCTTCCCCTACCACCAACCTCTCGGAAGGACTTACAGACCCACATGTTTAACGTGATCGTACTCCGTATGAACACGACGGCAGTTGTGGTAGCGTGCAAATCCAGCACGCAAACCTCCGGGCTACCTCTCCCGAAATGTGCCAACAGCACGCGGTGTTCCCAGGTGGTCACCCACCCAAGTACTAACCGCGCCCGATGCTGCTTGACTTCGGTGATCTAACGAGAACCGGTGTTTTCCGCACGGTAGGGCCGCTGGCTCTCTTATTGTATGGGTCCTTCCTCATCCATGCTTTAAAAGCACTAAAACAATGAGTAAGTTGCGCAGATTGGGTCGTAGAAATTAGAAGCCCAAAAACAAGAGTTAAAAGCCGGTAAGAAAGAGTTAAGAGCCGGAGTGACGAGATAGCTTAAGGTATATCGCACAGTATTACCGGGATTAATCCCCAGCGCGCAAATGTATCTCCGTTTCTAAGTTGAGTATAGGCAAGTAAAGTCTGAAAGTGCATCTGAGATGTTCTACGTTAGGGTAAGGTTGATATAGTCTTTGTGAGTGGCATTCCTATTGGGTTCCAATTTAAATTGAGTGACACTGTCCGGATCTCTGGTCATCCAAACAGTTATCTTGCATTTCTTGATAAGTCAATCATTTCTTGTTCAGTTATCGGCATGAAAACTATTTGCAATGCCTACAGACCGTATTGTATGTTAATTGGATTTATTTATTTATATATTTATTTCCCTAATTGAATATATGTTTTAATTTATATATTGGCTTAAAAATGTTGACTAGCTGCGGGCACCTATAAAAATAAAACAGTTTTCAAGTTTGCATTTCTAGCGTACAGCCATTTAAAATATCCGAACGCTGCTCATTATTCCGGCTGCTATGGTCATGGAGTCAAACCAAAAGTATCATTTCATTTGACTCAGAACAATGTCCACAATAAATAAATGTGCTTCTAATTTGCATAAACGTTCTTCTTCATATTTAGTTGCTCATTATTTCCAACAATTCAAAAAGCAACACTCATGTTTTTTATCAGATTTATATTAAATTTATCAGAATTATATTAGATTTCTTATATCAACGATAGCTAAATACATTATTGTGTGAGATTCCAATCATACATAAGGTGATATACGGGAAAAACCATTTGAGATCCGTCTCCGTACTTAAGGTAGTAAACTAACGGTCACGAATACTCTGCAGTCATATCTCTCTCTAATTAGTTGATATATCACATTCTTTACAAAAACGTCTTATCAAAAGACTTCTGGGGTACAAAATCTCGTGAATTTTAGAGGCAGAGTAAACGTAATTTTTAACTGTGAGACCTGGAATTGAGTTCACTCCAAATTTAGGTGAGACAGTTTTACGTGCAAGTAGAATGCCATGGGGATTCTGTAAATATTCCACAGAAATTCCCTGAGATACACGACGACTTCTACGTGAGACAGAGGCAAAAGAGAAACGACAATGTCCTAATTACGAGTGAGAGAATTACGAGTTGATTCCAGTAAAAGGAGCGACATTAAGTACGAACTGGTGACAAAGTACAAGACAGACTTGAAGGTATGTGCGAGTCAATTGTTGTTGACGGTCATAAATACATTTTAGGCATTTTAAGTAACCAATCGTCTCACATTTCCTCTCTCCTCCGCAAATAATATATGTTAATTGTTGTAATGAATTTAATAATTAAGATAATGTTCTGCATAAATGATTTTATTTGTTATTTTAGTAAACAATGCTACAATTAATTGGGTTGTAATATGTAAATAAGTATTCTATTCCAGGAACTCGCACTAAAGAAAATAATGGTCGGTTTTAATAGCGGCAAGCAACGCGATGTGTTTAATGTTTAATGTTATAACGATTAATGAGTTACGATATTACGGCCATGTTTAGGTAATTCAATTTAATATTATGCTTTGCATAATTCTCATATGATGGTTAAAGCGGTATTAGGAAATAGTCAACGCAACTAAGTATAGATAAACGTCAATGTTTTATTTTCAAATATGTGGTATTATTAAGTAATCAACGCAGTAATCAACAATCTTGAGAAATTAATAAGTCTAAAATTATACTTTTTAATGTTACTTTTTTATGCATTACATTAACCATCAATATAATAATGTTAAAATGTTTTTTCTAGTCACAAAATTCAGTGCCCTTAGGGGCAGCTAATAAATTCTTCTTACAAAATTCGATAAAATCACTGTCATTTTATTCGAATCATCCAAAAATGTATTTTTAATTGCTACTTAGACTGGTTTAATTAGAAATATTTTAATATTTATTTAACTATTGGCTTTTATTTTCGTCGCAAGCAAATACATTTCGCATTAAAATAATAGATGACATTGACATATATTTTTTTGTTTATAACACAATTAATTTTAGCTTATTAACTAAACGTCAAAAATAAAATACATATTAATATATGAAGCTCAATGCTATTTAAAACTTAATATAATCTCTAAATGAAATATTACAACTTAATAAACGTAAGATGGCCGTTTCTATCAATACGTTATTTGCTGTGTTGAGGCATAAAATCTACAGTGGTGTTCAAAAAATGTTATCACCCCAAAAAATTCCGTATTTTCAAAATAAATATTTAGTATAAAGTAATAAACCCGTATATTGAATCATATTTTAAACCATTGACCTTTATATGAAAATTTCAAATTTCATTACCCTCTAATCATCATTATGAGACAGTAGAAGTTTCACCATGTCATCTCAAACATCTAACAGAATATTTTGTTTTAATTATGCAAAACCTTTTATTATTAAATATTTAATAAAATAAGAATGCCACATAGTTCTCTTTGTTATTCAATATTTAATGCAGAATAACATTTTTTTCATTATTCTGGACTGTATTCACAAATAGACTTTTCAAGTGATTAATTTTTCTTCATTAGGACATACCCCTCCTTTTCAATGTAATCATCAATATTAAAGATTTTAAATATCACTTTAAATATATGTTACTATCCCCTTTTCTATCAATGTAATTAAAGTATTATGTGATGAAATTTTTGTGAGCAATACACTATCAATCTGCAGACAAGGTCAGTATACAGCTGAAATACATTTCACGTTTCATAAAAAAAATCTCCAAAGCTAACTCGCTTTAACATTTTTTTAAATAGCTTGCTTTCAACCATAGTTGCAAAACATAAAATTTGCATAAAAATTTCTTTGCAGCTATTGGTATGCCTTCTAAATGCAATTAATAATTCGACAGTAATTGAATACATTATATTTTTATTTCTATTTTCAATAAGATAGCCCAAATCCCTTACGCACCACATAATGTCCCAAGAGTGCAAATTTAGCCTTGAGTACATATACTTCAAGGGCACTGAAGATATAAATGCGTTTAGTTTAAGTTACAATTTCACCATTATTTCTATTTATTTTGACATTTGAATGAAATTTGAAATTAAAATCATTTTATATAAAAAGCTTGTTTAAAATACTAAAGTTCATTTTTATAACGAAAAACAGACACAGAAGGCATAAATCTAATCTAAATCGATTTTCCAATTTGGCATTTCGCTTTACGTTATGGATTTTTTCTTAACACGAATGCAATTACGATTTCTAATCATTTGTTGCACAAATGTCAAGAGTCTAAACTTTGCATTGATTTTTTTTTTAGTATTTTCCTTCCGAAGTTAATGGATAGACACCAAAAGCTTCAAAATTATGCAGATTTTTTTAATATAAACATATATTTTAATAATTACTGAAAGGAATGACCTAAAATGTTACACGTCAAAGACAAAGCTTCGGTCACCCAACTCGCTGCTCAACCCCTCGCCTGAGTCTAGTGACCTGGGTATTCAACATCAAGGGCAATGCTGAATCAAATGCCATCAAAATTTACCAGCATTTCAATTCAAATTTTTTTTTTCAAATATAGTTTTCATAAATAATTTAAAAATTTATTTAAACATGAAATATAATATACATTTTCTTTAGCTTGTCTAGTAGCACAATATAAAATACAAATTAGCTTGATAGGCTAATTTTTACAAAAAAAATAAAAGAGAAAGAGCAGCATTAATTTAATAATAAGAGCTTGAAATTTCAAGCAGTTGTACCTCCCTAACTACTTGAGTAAATTTTATAAATTTCAGATTAATTCGGGGTGTTTCAACCTATAGAAGCAGAATGTGTAATCAAAAGGTAACATTTCCCTATAAAATCAATTTGGTGCAAAGTTTAATATGAAAACGAACCCTTATACAAATCAGCTAGTCATTTATTTATAATGTTCATTATTACGAGACTAATGAATCATTTAGTTTTACTGTTCGATGCGAAGAGCCGAAATAGTGACCGATGTTCCGATATTTTTTTGACCGGTTTTACCCCAATAATACATGTGGGCGCGGTAGCCCATTAGTTAGCGCGCTGGAGTTGCACTCGGTAGGCCCGGGTTCGATTCCAGCCACTGCCAAAACAGCCGCCGTGTTCACGCGGAGTACGATCACGTTAAACATGTAAGTCCGTAAGTCCTTCCCAGAGGTTGGTGGTAAGGGAAGGAGGGTACGGTCCCTGTGGATGCCTCCCCCACTGGGTTCCGATCTAAATTGGGTGGCACTTCCCGACCGTCCAAACAGTTAGCTTACACCTTTCTGGTAGGTCGGACGATCTAGGTAACAACAACAACAACCCCAATAGTACATGTATACCATATTGAGAAGCACATACCAATTGGATAAATTGACATTTCTTACTTATTAAATAGATTATAGCGTCCATATAACTTTCTAGAAATGTGTGCAATAAAATATGTGATAAATTCTCATAAGAATTCAACCCAAATATATATCTATAAACCTTCAATTTAATATATATATAAATAAAATTGAAAATCTGTCAGTCTGTCTATCTATGTGTTTGTCTCATAATCACAGGAGAACGTCTGAACCTATTTTAATGAAATTTTGCGGGCAGCCTTGAAATGGGCGCTATTTAGAGGCTATTCAGTAGCCAACTTAAAATTTAGTCCATGTTTCGAGTTTCCAGGCTCAGGGATTGTCGAGATATTAATTAAAAAATCATATTAATCCTCCAAAGAGATAGCATTATACAGATGATATTTTGAAATTTTGAAAATCACAAATCTGAAACATGATCTATTTGAAATCTATTTGAATGATCTATCTGAAACCCCATGATCTATTTTTCACAGGCTCTTACTCAACAATTAAAAGTATTAAGAAATCAAAATGGTCATTTAATCATCAGCATTTTATGAGGAAGATCATTTCTTATATCATGTCGCTCAGCAACTCAACTAAATCAAATGTATTTGTTAATTTTTATTATTATTTTTTTTAATTTGAATAATAAATAAATGGATATAAAATTATATTTTATGAATGCACGATGTGATTTTTCTTTTAATTATATTAATTACGGACTGAGTACATCCCTTTCATTTATTTTGGAAAAGAGTTTTCAAACTTTATATATTGTGCTTTGCCAGTAAAGTCATTTAGCCGATTGTTGAAACAGAATAAAAGTAGAACGGGTAAATCTTCTAATACAATTTTAGTGTTTTCATTTTATATATACAAACTGGAATAGGATGTTTTATTCTTCAGATCTGCAAATTCAGATCTACGAATTCGGCGAGATATGACTAATTTCGCAAATTTTCTTAAACGTTGCCAAATTGACTGAAATGTCGCCAAATTGATGAAAATGACGCAAAATCAATGGAATTAACTTTGTTTTGTTAGAAGAGTGTACCGAATTGATGTTACGGTAGCATGTGTCTGTCACTCCAACCATCCTACTTAGTAACATATTTAGCGAATTTTTAAAACGTCGCCAAACTGATAAAAATAACTGTAATTCCATAAAAATATCTTAATATTGATAAAATTGCACTAAATAAATGAAATTGATTGTGTTTTGTTAGGGGATAGTATTGTGATGATGTTTCAGCAATGTGTCGCCAAGTGGGGCTGTCAGTTTTACAGTCCCACTTGCCGATAAATTTGACGACGCTTAAAAATGTCGCTAATTGACAAAAATGCGGCCAAATTGATAAAATTTTGTTAAATTAACAAAATGACACCGGATTGATGAAAATTCAATATTTTGCATAATTAAGTACAATTTTCTAGATAATCTCTTTCATTTTGTGTGAATTAAAAAAAATTTAAATTTGTTTAGTAACTGGACCAGAATGCTTTATTCTTCAGATCTGAATGTGAAGATAATTTTATATATCGAACCCAGAGATTCTTATACATTTTTAGAAGAATTAAATTAAATATTTTAATAGAATATTTCGAACAACAAAGTCATTCAGAATACTAAATGAATTTACACATAATTGTGAATGTTAAGTTTTTTTATGTTAGTCCCATCATCACTGAGCTTAATTGGTTGAAATTCTTGGGGTAGACTTGAAATAGCCCCATGTAAAATTTAGTCCATGTTTCAAGTTTCTAGGACCAAGGGTTGTTCAGATATTAATTAAAAAATCACAATTAAAAATTCCATATAGAAGTATGCAGACAATAATTTTTTCACCAATTTATTTGAAGAAAATGATATCATGTCGCTTCGCAATTGATTTAAATCCAATGTGTTTATGCGGCAGGCGATTTTTATATATAAAATCTATTCAGATTTAAATAATAAAGAAAGTATATAAAATAAATTTTATTGATATTGCATTTTTGACTGGATAATATTGATTACGGTCGTCAGGTTTAAACATTATTATCATTAATATTTTCAAGGTATTACGCCATTGTTTTATTTTGGCCAAAATTTCTGAAACTCATATATTGCACGTAGTACTTGTAATCGTTTACAAATGCACCGGCATATATTCTAATCTACGAGAATATAAGTAGTACATGTGAATTGACATATATTTTGACATATATTGGCATATATTGGAATTAATTACGACCTTCTGGTATAAAGATTATGGGGATTATTGATATTTTCTATTTATTACGTCATCTGTTTTATTTTGGCAAAGATTATTGAGGCTCATATTGCAATACGGGTAGTCTTCTACTAACACACGGGCATTTCTTCTAATCTACGAGAATATAAGTAGTACGTGTCTATCTTCCCATACAATTTCAGTGCTTGTATTTTAGTATATATTGGAATCAATTACTGCTTTCAGGTTTAAAGATTAAGGAATTATTGATATGTTCAATTTTTACGTGTAATGTATTCATTCAGTGTATATCTTCTAATATTCGCGAATATAAGTAGTACGGGTATCATACAATTTTAGCTCTTTTATTTTGCATATATTGATTTAATTTCATATTTCTTGTAAATTCGTTTACAAACGTTGCTAGGATGTTTTATTCTTCAGATCTGCACGTGAAGATAATTTTGTATAGCGAAAACAGATATAATAAAAAATTATTACTTTCCTTATATACATAATGTATAAGGGAAGTATTGTGACGGGGTCGAAAATTCGAATTCGAGTTTTCGACGGGAGAGCACGTTTTAAGCATCCCTGATCACGAATCAAACATTTGTGAAGTGATGTCTGTATGTGTGTGTGTGTGTGCGTGTGAAAGTGTGTGTGTGTGTGTGAAAGTGTGAAAGTGTGTGTGTGTGTGTGTGCGTGTGAAAGTGTGTGTGTGTGTGTGTGTGTGTGTGTGTGTGTGTGTGTGTGTGTGTGTGTGTGTGTGTGTCTATGGAGACAATAACTGACGAACGAATAGACCGATTCGAACCAAATTTGGTACAAAAATCACAATCCCTAAACACTGGAAGCCTATTGTTTTTATACGTAATCGAATGTTCAGAACCGCCTAGTTTTTTTAATAAAATTTGGAAAAAATCGTCAAAAAATCAAAACCACTAATAAAGTTACGCAAATAGACATTTCTTATTTAATTTTTCATTAGAAAACGATTGACATAAATTTTAGAACGCTAAAATGAACCGTTCTTGAGATATTGCACATTTTTCAAAAAAATATCAAAAAGTCACATAAAATAAAAAAAAAAATTCCTATTGAGAAACATGTTGACTTTTCATATGTAATATCATGCGATAAATTGAGTGACATCATTCTCGTGGATCTAGCTCGTTCCATTCATGAAAAAGATACTTTGAGTAATACTTTTGTATTTCAACTCCAATAGTCATTTATCTGCTGCAAGGACAACTTATTTCTTCGTCCATAACGCTTGGCGAGATTTTGGCGACCAATTTGTCGAAATGTCGCCGACTTTTTGAAATGTTACCAAATTAACGAAAATCTCGCCAAATGGTTAAAAATGACGCTAAATCAATGAAAATTTCGACTAATTGTCGAAAATTCAATATCTTGGAAAGAATATTAGTATCTGCCATAAGAAAAACCAATGTAAAAGTAGTAAATTCATTACATTATATAAGGAAAGTTATGTGTGTTGTGATTTTTTTTGGAGCATTAAATTGAATATTTTAACAGAAAAATTTGATTAACAATGTCATTTAGTATACTATATGAATTTTCATATAATTTTGAATTTTAAGTTTCTTTATATTATATACGAAGAACGGGTATGCTGCTAGTTTTTATATAAAATCTTCTATCGCATTCCATGGAGTTCTTTTAAACGCATTCGTAATATAAAATTACTTTTTAATAAAGGTTAAAAAGAAGTGAAATATTTAAAATTCTTTATGCACATGAACTGTTAAAATAAAGGCTTACCTTGTTATTGTTCCTTGTTAGTATGTGAAGAAAATATACTTTGATGCACTTAAGAATGGGCCTTAATAAAGGAAATATCTTTGAAGGAGAAATCTGACACGTTGTGTTTCTCACAAAACTCTCATAAGACCTTGCAATGCACCTCTGATGTGCGATTTTGCGTAGCCAAATCTGTAGTTGTTTCAGGTGTACAGCATTTATAGCAGCTGTGCTTATGCTTTACGCTTCTTTCAATTTTCATGGGTTTTTTTATTATTTTACACATCATGGAATTAGAGCATTTCGACATTGTAATGTATGTGCATTGTACTATATAGAGAATATTACATGCAATACAATTTATAAGCGAATTCATAAAGAAAATATCGCATGTAATTCAATTTACAAACGTAGTATATTAATTCCCTGTATAGAAAATATTGGAATCATGTCAAAAATCGGAATCCGAGCTTTTGACAGATTTACACATTTCGAGACCTCTAGATCCCAAATGCACTTGCCTTAGCGTAACGACTGCGTGCGTGTGAGTGTGCGTGTGTGTATGTGTGTGTGTGTGTGTGTCTATCTTTCTGTCTCTCTGTCTATATGTGCAACGTATTTATCCGATCTAACTGAAAAACTATATCTACGCTGTATCTACGCTTGTATCTATGCTCCTGTATCTACTCCTGTATCTACGCTTGCTGAAAAATATCAAATTTCACGAAATTTATTAGATAAGTCATTTTTTGTTACCCCAGATCTGACGGTATTTTGGTACAATTCTTAAAAAAAGAACCTGAATTTTTTGCGAAATGTCCACAAAAGCGTCAAAATCCATAATAAATGGCTTCGTGTGCTCAAACATACCATTTAAATGTTTGTACACGTAAATGTTTATACGTAAATTTCGACAATGAAAGGAATAAGACCAAACCATTTACTCTAAGACTAAACGTCCTTGGGACGTTTAATTTTTTTCGCATTTTCGCTACGCCACCTTTGAAAATAAGTCCAGTTATCAAAAGAAAACGAAATTTGAATTAAGAGTGCAAATTCAGTGTAATTTAGAATAATTGTGGATGTTATTTTGTGAGTTATATTTAACTCAATGAATTATTGGAGGAACGTCAAAATGAGTCTACAGGGAATGTAATGTGCTGCTCACATCAGATTTTTATTCTAGCAAATGACAGTCTAAAATTGTGAACATATGAAGAGTAGGACCAACCTCATTACACTAGGACTTCAAGATGAAGTGTGTACATGACGTAACAACGTGAAGTAATGAATCGCGTAATAACATGAAAATTTGATGGATCAAAATGGTCTGCGAAATAAAACTGTGTGTCAAGATTTAGCTATCTACGTGATCTGGGAACCGAGAATATACCCCTAAAATAAGTTTAGTGGAATTGCAAAGATTGTTAACGATGTGAAGTTAATAATAATTGGTGTTGGTAAATAGAAGTTTCGTTAGGGAATGCAAGAAATAACCTACATAATGTGTAATAATAAATGTGTATAAATTAAAATATTTTTTTTTATTCGATAAAAAGATTACGGGAATTGGCGAGTCTTGCAAGCAAGAGAGTCCCCTAGTAACTAGAAAAAATAACATTCTACAGTTGAAGGGGCTTCTACAGTACACCTTGGAATTCGTTAAATTATTTTAAAATCATTCGTTAAATTATTTTTAAATAATTTTAAAATCAAATTTTTTTAATTACTACCGATTTTAATTACTTCTTAATTTTAAATCACTTATTCACAATTATAAAAATTTTAATTACTTCTTAATTTTAAAAGGTTAAACCGCTATCTTGCGAATCTTGGACCAATGACGTCATCTTGTGAACCTTGGACCAATGACGTCATCTTGTGAACTTTGGAGTGATGACGTCATTTTATGTGAAATCTTAGATAAGAACTGATAAGCTCTCATCTAATTGTTGCAATTAGTGTGTTTATCGTTCATTTCTAGTTCGGATGTCGACTTGTGAAGACCTCATACTGTTAGTTATTTTCGTGTTTTTGGTAACTATTCTTGTATATTCCGCGTGATACATATCACCTAAAGTTATAAAAATGCATACAAAATTTTTTTAAGTATATAATGTTAATGTGATTTAAAATTAGGAACTTTAAGTTTGGTACATATTTTCACTCTATGATTTCGAAGCTGAATGAAATAATATAGAAATTTTCTCATGTAGATAACAATTGCATTTACCACAATCTAATGTTGTACGATTCATTAAAAATTATAAGTTCTAATCACTTCATATCTTATGCGATCTGTTTGCACACGATCTGTTTTTTTAATCGATAAAAGGATTACGGGAATTGGCGAGCCTAGCAAGCAAGAGAGTTCCCTAGTGACTAGAAAAAATAACATTCTACAGTTGAAGGGGCTTCTACAGTACACCTTGGAATTCGTTAAATTATTTTAAAATCAGGGAAAAATTTATTAGCGAACATCCCTGTTGCAATTTGTCTAAAATGTGCTTTTTAGTGCGAGTTTGATCTACACCAAATGTTAGAAAAATCATTTGTTTAAGATGAGTTACCATCGGGCGTAACAGACAACACCAAAACGAATCGAGTTCATTGGATTTATCGCAAAAATGAAACGCTTAATCCTTCTTCGCTTTAATGGACATCAAAATATACCTCATCTTAAATTCACATGGAAAAGTAATTCCATTTTTGAGTAGTTGTTTTTGTACGATATTCGTTTGGGACCAAAAAAAAAACATTTGTCCATAATCTCAATTGCTTCTTTTGCGGAAAACTTCTTTTTATAGACACATTATAACAGAAAAAATCATCCAAATCGTTAAATATGTTGCCGCGTGCCATGAGGGTGCAAATTTAAAGACAGTTCCACCAAAATGCAACTGAAGTGAATAAATTGCCGAAAAAACATTACTTAATTTTATATTTGAATTGCACGGAAATTTTAAATTATATGTACTTCTCACTTACAAGCTTATTAATCAAAATATTAAAACATCCATGTACTATAAGTTTCCTACAATTTTTTCTAATTTACAATAATACTATATACTTTTGCATTAAATTATAATGTCGTTTTAACATAGAATTCACTGCACGAAAAACGCTGCAAGTCAGCAACCTGATTCCATATTTTTGTGCTTTTAAATTTTTAACAGAACTCTTTAACAGAATAATATCATTAGAATCCAGCAGAAGAATTACTTGCTTGATTCCAGCTTGGCACGAAAATATCCTTCTATTTCCCTATATACTTTTGAAGTAGTCTCAGATATAACCTTGATGTCTCTCTCAATAATTTGTGGATGGTATGGAGAAATTCTGAAATTTATATCTGGTATTTATTGTTCTGCACTACAAATTTCTTGAATCTCTTGATTAGGTAACTTATTACCAAAAACTTGGTTTATATACATTTATCCCAGTTAATCAAATCGACATGATCTTCATATTCGAAGTTTAATTTCAGAGTCAGAAAGAGCAATCTTACTATTTCCCTGACTTCCTTTTAATATGTATCATAACTAATTTTCTCAAATGAACTTTTGAATTTGGGATCATGGATATTAAAATATCTTTTGAATGACTAATGCATGCATTTTTGGAGATTGTTTTTACTAAAATCGTCTTGAAGATATTGTGCAAGCATTTTGCATCATGTACTGAGGTTTTTTTTCTTTCTAACTTAATGGGTTTGTTTTCAATCAAATTTACAAAGGAGCATACACTTTCATAACGAATTTTTCCAATGTAAGGCATATCTACTTATATATATATATATATATATATATTTCCTTTCCGATTAGTTTATCCTTCACTAAGTCTATATTAGCGGCATAAATAAAATGTGCACCTTATAGTGCAGCAATTTCAAACCTCGCAGCAGATCTAACCACAAGTTTTGTCAGTCTGCAGTTTTTACAAAGAGCTGCATTCAAATAAATAATTTAACGAACGTAGTGAGAAGTCGAAACAGTGGTTAGCTGCAATATTAAAATATCTGCACATGTGAGTTATTCTGAGGCAGCAGTTGTTAGAGTTCGCAGAGTGAACCACCATACAAAACATCACGCCTGAGTGAAAAACGTGTGGTCATCAGCTAATGAACGACCAAGCTCATCGAAGAGTTGTATAATCATTTAGTCCAATAGAAGAGCTACATTATAGATAGCCTGAATAAGGGACAATATAAATGGTCTCTCTAGGTTCACATCATCAGGTAAATTGTCCTTACCCAAATTTTACTATACAAAAACTTACCTTTGATGCCTTCGCTTAGGGTGGAGTATGAAAACTCTGGATTCACGGGTACTGATACATAACACTCAACACATACAATACAAACTCTGATTTAAATTGATAAATTCTTTAATCTTTTATATAAATATCTTGATTAATCTATGAAGTTTTCTCATAAAATCACTTAAATAACACATATATCTGTAACAAATTATTGCTATTACATAGAAACATATACAGTTTTCTTTTAAACGCAATAGTTCCTTAATCAGTTTTGAGTTCTTACTCAGGTTGTCGAAAATTTGCAACATCGAACATTCATATTCTGCCCTGCCGATGGCGCTAATGATGTGCAGACTTGGGTGAGCTGACAGAATTGCCACATATAGCAGACATACTGCGGAAAAAACTTTTCCATGACGTCACTCCTAACACATGTTGCTAGGACATTGAGGAACGAAAGCAAGAAATGGAAAAGAACCGCCGATGAATGAACAGTATGGACCTAAGATCACTGTAAAGATGATTATTAATCATTTGTAAATATGTACATAATTTTGTGTAGGGAAATTATATAATCTAAAAAATGAAAAGTGACTCGGCGAATTATTTGAGATATCTTTATGTTAATTAAACTTAAGTATTTTCAGATACGATGAAAAGTGCTCAAGTACTATCAACCGATTGTTATCAATCTGCTGCTTTCCCGGAAATCTGAGGTAGGATCCTTTATATTTTCAATTTTAAGTATCGATGAGAAGATTAGAATCCTAAAAAGAAAATTGTAATGAATTGCTTTACAACACAGGTTCTACTAAATAATCGATATATGTTACGTTCCCTCCTTGATCACTATTAACGGGTAAAAATTGCATAATTACCTCATTTTACACTCTGACATTTAGCCCAGAAAACAGTATGCTGGATGCCTGCGTATACTTGATACGCCACTTGTCTTCACTCCGCACATACTGCGGTCATTCATTATATTGATAATCCGCTTTTTCTTTCGTAGCATACGTAGTTTTTTTATACTCCTAAATTTACGTGCTTCTAGGATGCTGTCGGAAAATCGAATCTGCCAACACCGCTTTTTTCTTTCCCCCTGTGGTGTCATACCACCTTCTCTGATTTGTTGTTGGTGATGGAGGGGATGTACGCTGTTTAACTATATGTGAGTTCCAATTGGTTCTCGTGGATACATTTAAAATGCTTATCAGCTTGATTGGCTTTTGTATTCGAAATGTCAACATGTCCTGAGGCAAGATATCCCCCTCATCATAAAATGAGACCAAAAAACGGGAAAAAAAACAATTTCCATTGAAAACACATCTGCATACTGGGGAACCATTAGCACTACCATTGCATACTGGGGAACCGAAGCACTAAAAACATATGCACACTGAAATACATGTACACATTGAGGGGCCATTATTTCGAAGTACTGAAACACATATGCACACTGAAACACATGTACACATTGAGGAACTATTGTATCGAAGCACTGAAACACATATGTCAATGAAATGGAGAAAATATCACTGCTCGGATGGCACAATATACTGTGACATTGAAACATATATATCGATGCACGAAAGAATGAGTCCTCGTTTGGCGGATTAGTAATAGTTCTGGGATTTAAATATCCATATTGTCATTACGTTTCTCAATATAGTCTATTGTACACTATTGATTAAGATTATGATATCATATTTGTTACTTGCACTTAAATTTATATACATATATACAATACATTACTTTACAATATATGCAATTCATTAATTTAATTTGCTTTGCAGATGTATATCTTTTTCAGACAATTCTTTACATATGTATATATTTCTTATTTACAGTAATACAAAACTAACATGTTATATAAATGTGCCTATATTATGTCTCAATTATGAGCACAGAAATATCTAGAGCAATCAATAACTACTATTTCCGCTGTCTAAATTGTAACGCATCCCATAAAGATCCTCTAAGTGTCGCCTTCTGACCTCTGCTGAGCTGTGAACAACCAAACAAGTATAAAATTCCATTTGACCTAAAAGAAGATTTTCTCCTGATACAAGAACGACTTATCGTTGCTATGATAACTGCGTACTCTATCAGACCCTGAATGGCAACATTTTCGCCCTTTACTGCCTCCAAGTTACCGAATCATATTAAATAAGGGGTGATTAACTGCAACTTTCCCTGTCCTGCAAATAATCTTAATCGCTGTGTTGTTAGAATTGGCGGTCAATCACATAATGCGTGGGACTTTATATCGCTCCGATGTCAAATGTTTGTTCACCTGGTAAGCTTAAATGATCGTATCCTTTGAGATTTTGAGTTATAATATTTATTCTTTCATATTTTCTGTATTATCATTTTGATACTTATTATACATATACTGTTAATAGTTTTATTTATTTTGTATACATTTATTTACTTTTGTTTGTTTTTACACTTCAAGTCGCTCTAATGATTGAATAATTATTATTTTAACTTTCATGTGATCTTACTCCATTGCATTTATTCCTTTTGTTTCAACAACGCGTCATATATTTATTATTTATTTCTTTATTCAGATTATCATATGCTTTAATTGCTGTCTTGTTCAATTGAATTTACAATGTTCCCATTTCAGCATAATTTTATATATTTATTTATTTTGATGTTATTCGTTCGCATTTAATTTTATCTCTTTTTATTTTTTTTTAATTTTACTAATAATGGTTGGTAATGAAATAATTTCTTAATAATACCAAATAACTTCGTCTGTTTTAACGCAAGTATCCTGTAAATTTCCGAAAAGTACACCGGTCGGTAAAAATTAGAGAACATTATAATTGCCAGCAATTATAATTACAAATTTTTGAAACAGTAACTTGCACGATTATAATAAAGCATCCGTATTATACTGTCGTATTAACAGGGGGAAGTCTCTCTCCTCGATTGTTAGGCTGCCTGGCTCTGTTTCACCGTATCTGTTTAATCTGTTTCATCTGTAAAATCTGTTTCACCGTATGCGACGTCACATGCCATATATGGATTTGTTTACTATGATTACATGACGATGGGAAACTCGTTTCACCTTATTCTAAACTCGTTTACTATGGTATGTGATTAACGGTTATTTGCGCTTTAAGATTACGTATTTTCGTAAAGGTCTGTATAAACTATTTATGCAATTTATATATATTTGTTTACTAACTACTTTTATATTTATACTACGTATTAGACGTATCTATGTTTATTTTGACTTACAATTTTATTTATTTATTTATCTTCGGGACAGCGTAATATGTCTAATCGCTGCTTTATGATTTTGCTTAGATGTTATATAGTATTTTTATTATCTAATGAATTAATTCATGATTTTAATTATTATGCATTTGTTTACCATCTTCCTTACACTTGACTGCTGCAATTTATTAATTTTTTCGTACGTATTTTTCAATACCCGGACAAGAACAACATCGTGGAGAAATCCATCTCTAGAAGCATATAATATTGAAACCTCTGACTTGCAGCAACTCCTACTTCTCTAGTGATCACTTACCAGTCGTTGTATAAGTAACGCACGTTTACATATCTTTCTTTGCTTTTTCTTCACACCCACATTTATGTTATTTGAACACATTGAAGGGTTTGTATCTGATAATTTGCCACTTGTACATATTTTTAAATACATTTATTTGTTACATTATCAATTACGTTGTTTCAGTATTTACATTTTTATTTAATAATAATATTCGGATTTTTCTCTACTTTTTATATTTCCGACTTTCATCACTGCTGACTTGAATTAGCATTTTTGCGCTTTCTCAAATTATATTTCGTAGGATTCATATTGTTTTGTTTATCCTTGCCGTTATTGTAATTATTATTTGCATAAAATTGCTTTTTGGACATATCAGCTGTTCGCAGTGAATTATTATTCTGCAAATATTTTTTGGACGGTTCTGTTTCATATAACTGATTTGCATGGACAGCGATCCATTTTTGTTTTGGGACATAAACAGGCATGATAGCAAAATTGTTGTTTCGTATCACCTTTACAATATGATAAGGCCCTTGAATTTTTTTTGTAAAGATGTTGTGGGGCTTAAATATTTTAAATACACATTTTGTCCTTTCATTAACTTATGTTCTCTTACTCTTTTAATTATTTTCTCTTGCCGTATTTGCGCCTGTACTTGTTCCTTTTTTGTATATTTATTAATCTTATCCGTTACAGTAAGTGTTTCACTGAATTCAATATCGAAATCCCTTTGAGTCAATTTCGGGGTGTCCTCTGGGTCTGTAATTTCCAGATTACTTTCCTCAGGTAATTTTAAATCTCTAACGAGAAAAAGGATAGCGGAGTATTGTCAATGATCGCGCTGGGAGTTGCATTGGGAAATAACTTGACATATGGCAACACGTTGTGCCAATTAAATGTCTTATTACCCAATGCTGCTCATGAAATTTTTATACTTAAATTACTTTTCCCTAAAACTGCATTTGAAGTTGGATTATAAATAAAAGTATATTTAAGTTTTATGCTGTGTTGTTCTACAATTTTTTTAAATTCTTCGTTTTTAAAATATTTCTCGTTGTCACATAAAATCCAAACTGGAACTCAATTCGACGATATCCAATATTTGTTTATTCTTGTAATGCAATCGCAGTTGTGATATTTATCACAGGTACTTCCTCAAAGAATCTTGAGCAATGAGCCATTATATTTATGATGTACTCGTGCTGTCCGTTACTTCTCGGAAACTTACCTACAATGTCAAGCTCAACACTATGATTTTGTCAATTCGGACGCGGAACTCATTCTAACGGCATAGGTCTTATTGCCTTATTTTTGTAGCATAAACATGCATCACATGATGCACAACATTTTTTTACATATCTGTAAGCACTTTTCCAGTAATATTTTCTATTCAGAATCTGATAGGTCTTTTCTACTCCAAAGTGCGGAGTATGGCCTAATTCCATAACAGCATGCTTAAGAGTATGTGGAATCACACTTCTATCCTTTCGCATAGGATTTTTGATTGCTCTAGCCGTTTTGACCATTATCAAATCGGTTTTTAAATCGCTATAGTATTTAGTCAAATTTTCTGACTGCCTTGATTTTGCATCAAGTCCGTTTATGATTTTCTTTTTTTTTCTTTATCTTTGGCTTGTTCTTGTAAAATTTGGGTTACTGTCATAGCGCTATCACTCGCAATGATATTATTTATTAGCTCATGCTTATTTTCTTCTGAAAAGATTTGTCGTGACATAAAATCGCTGGCATTATCCTCACTTTTAATATATTTAATATCAAAGGAAAATTGTTGAAAATTTAATAGACACCTTGCGATTAAATCAGAATTTTGATTCTCATAATGAATATAATGCGTTAATGCCTTTGAATCTGTAAAAATTGTAAAGTGCGTGCCATATAAAAAATTCTTAAAGTGTATTATGGCACCACAGATTGCTAGTAATTCTAGTATCATGCCAGGATATTTCTTCTCATTGTCAGACAGCTTTCTGCTGTAATACTCAACACGATAATAACTTTAATCAATTAATTGAAGTAAAATTACTGATGCTGCAACTTTAGAGACATCGGTTGAAAGAAAAAATGGTTTCAACATATCAGCTGCTCGAATAACCGGATTTGATAAAATTGCATTCTGCAGTTTTACAAAAGCTTCTTCACATTTCTCAATCCATATAAATGTATTGTCGTTCTTTGTTAATTTAATTAATGGGTTGCTTAGAGCAGAAAAATTTGGAATAATGTTCCTAAAATGGTTACATAAACCTAAAAATGGTTTTATTTTCTTTACTGAAGTTGGTACTGGGAAATTCGTTATCTTTTGCACGTTAACATCTGATGGTTTTACACTTTCCTCACTTATTTGGAATCCCAAAAATTTTGTATTCTCTTTTCATACTTGAAATTTCAACTGGTTGATCGTTAATCAAAACTTAAATAATCTTAAAAAAACTAGTTATATTCTTTCCAACATTTCCTCAGTTGAATTTGCCGCTATGACAATGTCGTCAAGATAAAATTCAATTTTCTTTACTTTTAAATCCCCTAAACATTTCATCATAAGTGAAAAAAAGTAAGCTAATGAGTTTTAGCGCCAAAAGGCATTCTTTTAGGTTGGAATAACCCATCGTTTGCAGCGAATGTTAATATTGAACTATGTTCTGGTTTTAACTTCATTTGGAAAAATGCAGCTTTTAAGTTAACAACAGTATAATATTTTGTGGCCTGCGATATTGTGCAGTATATCGCCAATTTTGCCAATATTTACAGGTAATAAATCTGTAATTTGATTGAGAAATCCATAATCGACTGCTAAACGGTATTTTTGTTCATTACTGGTGCTGCTGTGATTAGCATTGGTTTATTTTTAATTAATAAGTATGGGAATGAATAATTACACATACTCGCCTCAATTACCCCTGCTTCACACAATTGTTTTAATTCATTCTCAGATACTGGTTTTAATATTTTTGGCAAAGGATATGCATTACACTGTTTAGGATACTGATGTAACAGTTTGAATTCAAGCACTATTTCCTCAGTCATTCCTAGAGTTTTGTATGAATTGAAAATATGTCATAATTTTGCAATAATACTTTGTAAGCATTGTATGTTTCTCATTATTTTGTAAATGGTTTAATAATTCAATATCTTGTGATGTTAATTCCGCTTTTTTTAAGGCTGAGACATCAATTTTTTTGGAGGCCATTTAAACTTTCGATGTTATTAATTTGTAAAATTTTGTCATTGTGTTGATCTTCAAAAATTTTAAATTAAGGTGTTACGGTTCCATCAATCACGTTTTCATTAAGTTGTATCTCTTTTCCTGTTTTATTTGTGACTATTGTTGATATAAACTTTCTATTCTTCACACAGTGCAGCGAATCATCTGCATGTAATTCTTTCATTGACTATGTGATATTTAACATTACATCCTTATCTTCAAAATAATTCTCACTTAATTTTAATTCTATTGTTTTAGTTTCTTCAGGGAATAATGTGATTCTATTTGTCAAGCTTGCATTTAAGCATTGAATATATTCCCCTTTGCATGTTCATTTTTTAATTCCTGTGATGGTTCCTGATTTATGTTTTTTACATGGGATGGATATGGATTATTTTACAAAATTTAATGTTGACTTACTCGTGTCTATAATTGCATGATTATTTTTGAGGAAGTCATATCCTAGAATTATTTCATAAGGGGTGTTGTTTAATTGTTTTGTCATGAAAAATGAATTTTTACACGTTTATTGTCGACTTTAAAACTACAATTTATACACTTAGAAAACTGTATGTTCTCCATATACATTGTTTGAATTTTGACTTGTCTGGACAAATAGTTCATTTTAATTTCATTTTTGATTTTCTGAAATATTTAATCCGAAAATAAACTTACACTAGCACCACTGTCTATAAGTGCTACTGCCATTTAAATTATTATGCCATCTAAATTTATATTTATCATGGGCAGTGCGTCACTTTGTCGGTACGTGGAATTTAGTAAATGTTCTTTAACTCTCTGTATATCCGTATTATTTTTGTTTGTCATATTATGGGATCTCGAATCCTCATTTGATGCATTATAACTTTTATTTTGTGTTTTATTTCGAGGTCCCTCTTTTAGTTTAAATACTCATTGTTTTGATATTGGCTACTATTGTTTTGATACTGTCTACTATTGTTACCTGCCCGATAGCGGAATCCCCAGGTATTTCTATAATTGCCTCATCTAATGCGGCTTCAATGACCTCTGCTGTTTGCACGGTTTCGTTAAATGTTTTTGGGTTTGTTTTCTTGGAATCAATGCGTAAATCCGCTCTAATTACTTGTAAACATTTCGCTAATTTTATATTTCAACAATTACCTCTACTTTGGGGTCTTTTGCTTCTTCTACAAATAAAAATATAAGTGCTTGATTTTCTATTTCTTGTGCTAAATCATTTACAGTTGTGTTAGGTACATGTTTCAGGTAATTAAAACTATTATGTTTCTGTATCAACGTCTGCCTCCTTTGAAATTTGTTTTTTAGAATTTCAATCATTTTTTATAGGATTTTTCCTTTTGCATGGAAATATTCTTTGATAAAAATTGCAGCGCTTTTACTTTTAATGCAGAGATTACAATATTTTTTTTCTTGTTCTGTCCAAGCAGTTAAGTCTGACACTTGATCAATTTGCATAATAAAAAATTCTTCATTATTATCTTTTGACCATCAAATGATGGAAACAATTGCATGATTGGCAAAGAGGAATTTTGATGGACTTGATTTGTCGCTGTTTTTTCGCGTACCGTGTTGCTGCTTTTGTAGCCGAAATATTTGCTACGATGTCGTTAGTATTGACATCCTGATCTAGGGTGCTGTCACCCGGAAGATCTTGCCTCGCTGTCCTATTTTCCTGGGTAGTCTTTTTTGGCGCCATGATTCAGATACACTATACTATATGCTTACTACACTATTTACTAACTTTCATACAACCACATACATAATAATATAATACACATAATTTAAATTATGGCTTTTAAGCACATATCTATCTTATTTACTAATTTCATATCTTTAATTAATTATTAAATTCCATTCTGTCCTTTACTTATTAAAATTATTTTTTATTACTATCATGTATTTCTCTCAGTACTCACCCATATACGGCGCCAATGAGCATGTCGGCATCATGTCATAAGGTAAATTGTCCGTACCCAAATTTTGCTATTCAAGGACTTACTTTAGATGCCTTCACTTAGAGTGGAGTAAGAAATCTCCAGTTTCTCAGGTACTGATTAATAATACTCAATACATACAGTGCAAGCACTGATTTAAATTGATCAATTCTTTAATATTTTATATAAATATCATGATTAATTCATAACGTTTTCTCATAAAATCACTTAAGTAACACATATATCTATAACAAACTAATACTATTATATAGAAACATATACATTTTTTTTTGTAACGCAATAGTTCCGTAATCAGATTTGAGTTCTTACTCAAGTACTGCTAAATAATCGATATATGTTACGTGCACTCCGTGATCACTATTAACAGGAGAAAATTGCATAATTACCTCATTTTGCACAGTGACATTTAGCCCAGAAAACAGTATGCTGAATGCCTGCGCATAATTGATACGCTACTTGTATTCACTCCGCACATACTGCGGTCACTCATCATATTGATGATCCGCGTTTTCTTTCCTAAGATACGCAAGAGTTTTTTTTTTTTTTTTGATACTCCTAAATGTACGTGCTTCTAGGATGCTGTCGAATAATCGAATCTGCCGACATTTCTCGAATTCTGTGAAACCACATTTTTCCTCTCTGTGGTGTCATACCACCTCCTCTGATTTGTTGTTGGTGATGGAGGTGATGCACTTTGTTTAACTATGTGTGATTTCCAATTAGTTCTCGTAGATGCATTTAAAGTGCATATTATCTTAATTGGTATTTATATTCGAAATGTCAACATGTCGTGCGACAGTTCATTTACCAGCATACTAAATCCATCGTATGATCTACTGAAGCAAAAGTAGTATCCATGTGATTAAAATAATTTGACCTCTCAGTATTCTCTTTTTTTACGATTTATACAGCAAAAAGAGATATAAAGAGTGATATGTAAAAACAGTACTAACTTCTGAACCCAAGCAACATTTTTTGATAAAAAAATAAACATTTTTAAACAAGTTTAAATAAAATTTCCACAAAAAATCAATACTTCCATTTCAACAATATGTTTTGCAATTCATATTTGTTTGCAATGTATTTATTAAGTTTACATATTCTGAAGAAATATTTACATTTACGTTTTTGTTCCATTTTATAAATTTTGAATTCTATTTTGTGAGTTTTAAGTATTATATTTAAAGTTGTTTTGTTTCTCGAGATTCTTAAAAATTTCAATGTGAGACCCCTTGTGAAATAATTTGGTGACTTCTGAACTAGAGTCAGACACTGGCCAGTATTATCGGTCCCTCATCTACAGCAAAGTGAATTGTTGAACCGCACCCTGAACCGAATTCGCAATAAAATATATATTCGACCCGTAACCCTAATCGAACCCCTCAGAGTGTCACCCGAATACACGGACCGCGACCCACAATGAAATTGCATTTCCAAATTCTATTTAGTCAATTTTAAATCTCCAACGCATGTGCAGAATTATCTGCTGTTTACAGTTTATAATCTCCATTTATGTATTAATCGAGTTATTTTAATAAAAAATGCAATTAATTGTAGTAATTAAAAACGATGTTGGCGGTTAGATAAGCAACCCAACACGCTGCTTAAAAAATAAACGGCATTAGAACCACGATTTAATAAAGGATACCCGACCTGATTGATGTAAAACTCTACCCTGAGCTCCGTTATAGAACCATATAATACGACAGAATTTGCGACATTGTAAAAGTGAAAAAAATTCACAGATACAAATTCATTCTATCATGACTTGCTTACAAAAGGACATGGCTTGTAGCAAATGGTGCCTTAATCGATTCATTTTAAACTAAAAAATTTACAAAATTGAAAGAGGCAAGAACACATATCTCAGGAAAAACTCCAGATAATATTGTATAAGGTTTTATAAAATTTTGTGGGCATTTCTACAATTTTATTGAGACTCGTGGTGTCCCAAATCTATCAGGGATCCTTAACTGCCATTTTTAATCATTATGTTAATATTCTTAAAAAATCACTTTGAGTTCATAAAACGACAGATTTTCTAGTTTATGAGGAAATACAATGCCATTATTATAAACACATCTTCTACACCATAGGGGAGACACGATTGTACTCTATGAAATAGAACGGCTGCTTATTTGAAAATAAAAGTATATATTATTCAAACAAAGGAAAGAACTTACAATTCTAACAGGACAGATAGTGTTACTAAAAAAATTAACATCTTGCAATTTATATTTCTTATACATCTTATATTATAATATATAGTTTATAAGAAGGGATATCATGCAGTCAATCTAGTAATCACTGTATTAATTAATATAAAAACTCAATTTAGAGTAAAAGAGAATATACTTGAGGTTTCTAAATTCAAAATCTTTTAGTCCAAAACAAGTACAAATTGCATAGATCAAAAAAACATATTCTTTCAGAAAAAGACAGAAAAAGAAGAGGGATGTTTTACGGTTTATTTTTGTTTGTAATAATATTATGGATGCAAAATTACATTGATATTTAATCATACTTCTAAGTAATGGAATTTACAAATGATAAGAGTAACATTTATAGAAAAGACAAACCTTGCAATTCACAAAACTAAACTTTGAATTCAAAAAAAGAACGATTTTGTATGTTATAAAGAAAACTGCTCCATTACTATAAACACATTCTGTGTGTTATAATAACGAAATACATCTTGAGCCTTCACTTTCATAAAAATGTTGAATGCATATTAACCCCAATTTTTAGACCTGCACTCAATGATTCAGAAACTTTGTAATCCAATTCCTCCTCAAAAGAATATGATTTACTGGCAGCAGTTGGTACATTCTCTAATACTTTCGTAGCTATAACCTGTTCCAAAGATTGTTCTCCCATCATTGGACAGCTTCCAAAACATTTTATGGTGTTCTTTATCATATCAGATGCTTTCTCGGCAATCATGATTGAAGGGATGTTTGTATTTCCAGACGTCACCAGTGGCATAACAGAAGCATCAACTACCCGAAGGTTCGTAACGTTTTTGACTCTGAAATGAAGAAAAAAATACGTTATAAGATAAGTAATAGATATCTGAATATACCGTCTGTTCAATTATTTAAACATGGACAATAAATATTCAATTACACAAATGCATTTATAATGTACATTAAACATGCAATAGACATACAATTATATAACATTGGACTATAAATACTGAATACAAATATGTCTGCTTATTTAACTGAATAGCAGAGACAGTAATTTTAAAATCCAATGACAATGGTGCTCTTCCTCTTACTAATTTACACTGCCAGCAATATGTACTTCTAAAAATTTATATATATATATATATATATATATCCTTTCTTTTCAAAAGAAGTTATCTTCACAAAAATACTTATGACACGTATTCTGAAAACGTTATGTTAGTAATCAACTTCCTCAGGTTCCAAGGAAATAAAATATTCCCACCAAATAATAAAATAGACATGGGAATATTCACGACTACTCTACACATAATGATTATACGTTTTATGATCATGAGAAGCAATTTGGACGCACTTTTTACTTTCCTTATCTACATAATGTATAAGGAAAGTATTGTGACGGGGTCGAAAATTCGAATTCGAGTTTTCGGCAGGAGAGCACGTTTTCAAGCATCCCTGATCACGAATCAAACATTTTTGAAGTGATGTCTGTGTGTGTGTGTGTGTGTGTGTGTGTGTGTGTCAGTGAGTCTGTGGAGACGATAACTGGCGAACGAATGGACCGACTCGAACGAAATTTGGTACAAAAATCACAATCCATAAACACTGGAAAACCTATTGTTTTTATACACAATCGAATATTCAGAACCCCCCTAAACTTTCGAGTGTAATTTTGAAAAAATCGTAAAAAATCAAAACCGCTAATAAAATTAAGCAAATATGAATTTCTTATGCAAATTTTCTTTTGAAAACGATTGACATAAATTTTAGAAAGCTAACATGAACCGTTCTTGAGATATTGCACATTTTTAAAGAAAATTATCAATAAGTTATATAAAATAAAAAAAAATATTTCCTATTGAGAAACATGTTCACTTTTCATATGTAATATCATGCGATAAATTTGGTGACATCATTCGTGTGGATCTAGCTCGTTCTGTTTATGAAAAAAAATACTTTGATAATACATTTGTATTTGACCGCCAATAGTCATTTATCTGCTGTATGAATAACTTATTTCTCCGTCCATAAATCGTGGCGAGATTTTGGAGACGGATTTAGCGGAATGTCTCATCTTGGCGACATTTTTAAATGTTGCCAAATTAACAAAAATCTCGCCAAATTGATAAAAATGACGCTAAATTAATGAAAATGACGACTAATTGAAGAAAATTCAATATCTTGGAAAGAATATAATTATCCACTATAAGAAAAACATTTTTTTAACTGTAAAAGTAGTAATTTCATTGCATTATATAAGGAAAGCCATATGTTGCCCACATCAGATTTCTTTGTAAGAAACCAATTAAGCTGAAAAACGAATAATTACAAAAATGTTTAATATGATTTTCAACAGACAGAGAAGAGCCAGTATGAAGAATCAGACCCTGATTATGACCTCGGGTCACAATACCGGGACCTTTGTCCACCAGATTTTAAGAGGCCTCAAAACTATCATGTAATTTTATACTAGATGTAAACATTGAACATATTTTTCCAATATTGATGGATGCTCTAAAATATTTTTGAGAATGTCAATTTCATATTCTTCTACCGAACGCTCATTCTATGCACTGGACAGAATAAAAAGCTTATTGAGATGTAATTTAAGTGAGAAAAAAAATCAGATATTTAAAATAACTAGCTACTGAATATGAAATAATTTCAGCATTTGATCTTGAGGATGTTTTTATGGTCTTTGCAGAAAGAAAAATTACGAAAAGCATTTCTGAATTAAAAATTGTTTATTATATTTAGTAATCAGTTTAGAATTCTTATGTCCAACATTTATGCATCCTATTCTTGATAAAAGATAGGAAAAAGTATTCCATTCAAATTTTATGTTTTTAAAAAAATCTGTATGATTACTTTGCATTTAATATGTATACTAAATATTTGTTGGAATAAAGTAAATATTTCCTTACTTAAGATTGCATAGTACTTTTACGCCTAACATAATTAAATAATTTTTTTGTCTGTACAAAATCTTTTATTTTTTGTCTGTGCAAAAATACTAGTATGAAGAAAATTACACTATTTTTACTTGTGAAAGTAGGATAATATATGTAGAAGGGTATGGGTAGAATACTGTGTATTTTGCTCCAGATTGTATTAATCGGATCCTGTGAGGAATAACAAATATTTGACTAGAAAATCTATGAGATGGAATGAGGAGACATAATAATACATACTTCAGTTCTGGATCCACAACAGTCGTTGGATCTAAAGGATTTCCCATTTTAGCGGTTCCTGCAAAATGGTACATAGTAGAGAATATGGTTCTAACTTGGCATCTGAAATATGCATCTTCGTCATAATCGTATTGCTCGCAACCAGGAATCTTGGTTTGTAACGACGACGCTCCTAATCTCTTGAAAGGTTCACTAGTCACTAACCTACTGCATACTTTTAGACCTAAAGTAATTCAAACACTCATATAATTTGTGTCTGTGCAAAAAAGAAAAGAAGTTCTTTTTTTTTAAATCTATTTACCTCATTGTCTTCACAAAAATGCACGAAATCACTGAAATCTGCGAAAACGAATTTAAAATTCTACCAATCACTAGGAACATAGAAAATTTGAAATTTGAAATTTTGTTCAAATTGATTTTAGACATGAAATAGCAATGAAATAAATATGTGTACTGCAAAATTCTTGAATATTCTCCCGTACAAATATACCACTGTCTGAAAATTTTAACAAATTTCGTAAACAAAAATATTCCATTTGTAAAACTATTCTTTTATGCTTTTCACTGAATGCTTTCTCAACTAAAATATTTTCGTCGACAATAAAATTTGTGAAGATTTTTATATATTATTAATGCAAAATTAAACCTTATATTCTATAATTATCTATAACCTAACGCATTCATATAGGATTCACAATCCACATTCATTATAAAATTTACTAATTTTTCACATTTTAAACGTTTTTGTATTATTTTATACACTATAGGTATAGTGACTGGAATACCTAGTGTCGCTTTCAATGGGAAAAATTGGAGAATTGTTTAGGAAATGCAACAGATGGCGCTGCAGTTATAACGGACCAGCTCATAGCAGACAACTCTATGCTTTTCTATGCAAAAAATACGTCACTTGAAATTAAAAATTTAAATAAACTAACTGTCTAAAATATGTTTTGACTTCAAAATAGGGTTTCAAGTGAATTATATATCTACAGAAACAATTCCTATTACAGTTAACACGGAGATATTAATGCAAAATATATATTTTTAAAATTTGTTTTTTGCACTAAAACAGAATATTTCATCGGTCTGTGATGCGTTAAAAGTTTTATTTTTATTTCCAGTATCATTTTTTAAGGCATTTCATTATTATTTGGCAAGCAAACGTTATTTTTATAATTACATAAATATATATAGCTTCACATAATTTCATCTTACAACTTAGGGAGGGATACAAAACGAATGTAAATTTACCACATGTTTGTTTTAAATAATACATTTGTAGACAGAAATGCATATAAACTTTCTTTTATACAAAAAATGAAATGAAATGGCTCAGATAAAATTTGAATTTTTTTTTTTTTGTAAATAAGTCATTTTGTGGGTTGTGTTTGGTGAAAAATATAGTCAAATTCATCATTATAACTGAATAAATAATAAAACTTACCTGACAGTTAATTTCATGAATTCAACAATAAATTTGCACCAGTTGAAAAAAATGACATATATAAATTGAACAGAATATTTACAGATAAGGTATTATATTACATAATAAGTTTAATATTATGCAATGTCTAATATAAAAAACAAAATTATAATATAGATATATCATATCCATCCATATATATATATACATCCTTACAGAAAAATAACTGTTTAAAGAATATGATCTACTTTACAGGAGGTAAAAACTAAATTTAAAAATAAAAATATTTTAATAGCAAAAAAATGTTATTATTTTTTTAATATTTTACATGTATCTCATTTATTCAAATGCACAATTTACATTTATTCATCTTTGAAAATTTTACTTTGTTTCTTTGTGTATATTTGTCTCTGTTGATACCTTTAATATAAAAATGAAGACAGGTTATTAAGTGAAATCTCATAAATGTTTCTGTCAGTTCGGCCTTGTGGCTTTCGCTTCCTATAATGTTCATTCTAATGTGTGACAAAGTGTCAAATAAATCACTTATACTACCTCTGAGAAGTGAATTTATAGAGAAACACTTTGTAAATTTGTACTAAGTTTTTAATGAAATAAATTAGAATTATTGAGGGGTACATAAGACCTCCATCATCAATTGCTTTTGCGAATGATGAACATTCATTTTTCAATTTCTCTGATCTTCTATCTCCATTTCACATTCAGCACATCTAATTTTGCTTTTACATTTTCTGACAGCATAACCAGCAACGTAATAAATTAATCTACTATCACTGTGCTGCCCATCAGGTACATTATTAGATAAAATTTGTGAAATATCTGAAATATTTCCAACCTCAACAAGTAAAAGAACCGAATCCTCTGCATTTTAAACGTGAAATTGAATTTTTAGTGGAATTATCAGGGCATATTGTAATTAATGACTCAATCACAGATGAGTCAGCATTTCCACCTCTTGGAGGATCCGCCAAATTGTAAAATGACAAGCATTCATAACAGTAACATACAAAAACAATTGAGAAATTAAATAAATAACGGTATTAAAACGATTAATTAAAAATCAAATTACGATCTGGAAAAATTTATTTAATAGATCAGTCTAATCGATAACTTAAACTGACGATAACAGATGGCGCTCCACCCTCTTGTTCCTCATTTTATCCAATGTGGCTTGGATTATTGGAACACGCTTTTTAGCACCCTCAACTTTGACAATTTATCTTTAGATCACCCGGAGGAGCTCAACACAAATTGGGATGACTTCAGGTACATCCTTCAAAATTTTAAAGCACCCCCCCCCCTCAAAATTGCCAGCACCGATGACATAGAAAAATGTGTTATCGATATGAATCATGTACTGCTAGAGGCAGTCGCTGAGGCCTCGAAACCAAAAAGACCACGACCTAATTATCACACACTTCCAGGTGATATTAGGGACAAAATTAGACAGCGAAATCGATTACGAAAGGATTGGCAACGCACCAGGTTCCCGTATTATAGCCTATGCTTTCGTAAACTTCAGCATGAGATCAAGGCTATGATTAAGACACACATCCAGCAACGCTGGAAAACACACCTCGAGGGACTTACACCTACAAATCACAGTCTCTGGCGAACAGCTAAGAACATCAGAACCACCAAAACTTCAATTCCGCCCATTAATGGCCCAAATGGACTCGCCCAGACTACGGAGGAAAAAACAAATCTGTTCGCAGATAGCTTGGAACTCCAATTTACACCACACATAGACCACAACTTCAGCCATACTTACACAGACATAGAACACGATCTACAACAGGCCAATCACAATGCACTACACCCTCAAGCACCAAATGACTTAGAGGGAATCTCTCTGGCTGAAATCCTGCATATCGTTGATGGACTGATCGTCAAGAAAGCTCCCGGCCTTGATAAAATTAGCAATCGCATCATCAAGAATCTCCCAGACTTACTTTTATGTTGGATCACCATGCTGCTGAACTATATGATGGAACATCGTTTCTTTCCCATAAGTTGGAAGACCGCTGTCATCATCCCTATTCCAAAAGCAAATCAAAATCTCTCGCTAGCCGAGAACTTCAGACCAATAAGCCTACTTTCTAGCCTCTCGAAAATCTATGAATTGGTGTTGCTTAAGCGTTTGGATAGTTTCTGCCGTTCGAAGAATATTTTGATACCTGACCAACATGGATTCCGAACTAAGCATTCAACGCAATCCCAACTTTTGTGTGTTGTCGAAACTATCCATAAGAACGCTACCAACAGACAGTATACAACCATAGTATTTTTCGACGTGGCTAAGGCCGTTGATAGAACTTATCTGCCTGGGCATATTCCCAAGCTGGTGCGACTTGGCATTTCGACCCAACTTTTGACCATCATCAACTCGTACCTCACTAATCGTTCTCTCAAGGACTCAAGGAATTGCCGTTAATGGAGTAACTAGCAAAGCTAAAGTGTGCTTGCTTTCACCTCCGATCATAAGTAAAAGGTTAGGAAATCAGAAAAGGATTTTTTAAAAAATGAAATAGGTATCCAGCAGGATCGTAGCGGTGCATGTAAGGCAGGATTGAGACGAGTCCCAATACGGTCTACATGTCGCTGATTTAGAAGATGGAGTAATACCTCCTAGAAATAAAGGAAAATTTGGAAGTAATGGGTGAGTTCCGTGGAACTCTGCCGTGAGACCATGAGAAAAGTTCAAGTTAAGCAGAAGGAGGCGGGACAGCGGAGAGCGCCGGCAGATCAAAAGGATTCTGGCCAAGCCAATCAAAACTCCTAATCGTTCTTTCTACGTACGAGTTGATAAAACTCTCTCTACAATCAGACCAATCATGGCCGGAGTTCCTCAAGGAGGAAAGCTCAGTCCTCTGCTCTTCAATATCTTCATCAACGATATTCCAAGCACACCTCAAGTTAAGCTGGCCATCTTTTCAGATGACACAGCGCTGATCGCTAGCAGTCGAGCACCACAAAACTCGATCAACACTTTGCAGACTTACATTAAGAATAGCCTTGAGCACTGGCTCATGTCTTGGAGGATCTGAATTAACGCGACCAAAAGTGCAGTTGTCATTTTTAAGCCCAACTACCGAGGAGTCAGCCGTAACTTTGTCCTTAAGATCTTTAACGAAACATCCCTTTTTCCCATTCTGCAAAATACCTGGGCGTCACCTTGGACGCCCATTTGACTTACAAGGAGCATATCACTAAGAAAATCGAAACTGCCGATAAAACGTAATAGAGCACTTCTGCCCCTCCTCGGTAGGAAATCCCATCTCTCCCTGGAAAACAAGTTGATTATTTACAAACAATTCATCGTACCGAGCTTTTTGTATGCCTGTCCAGTATGGGGGGCGGCAGCAAAAATCCATATAGGGAGATTGCAAGTGTTTCAAAATAAAATCTTGCGTTGCATTGTTAATGCTCCTAGATACGTCCAGAATGCGGTAATACATCACGATCTTAAAATCTCTGGCATTACAGAGTGCATTGGGCTCTTCACTCAAAATTTTTAAAAGAAAAACTCCAGTAGACTCTGTGTGAGAGACGTCGATCAGGTCTATGACCCGACCGCGTCTTCCTATCTTAGGAAGCGTAGGCCTCGACACATTCTGTTTGGCTCTAACGAGACCAAATGGAAAAAGCGTCGATACCTAGTCCCTCAAACGGGTGTTTCCTAGTTTTTCAACTACCCTCGCGGATCGAAGATAGATGGCGCCACTCGGATTCAAGGACTTGGCGTTTTTTCGACTCTTCTTTCACGGCCTTGTCACGGGCCAATAGTATGGCTAGCATTTTCCAATCGCGTTGCGTGTTACGGTACTCTCGTCCACGTTCCTTAATCTTTAGTAGTGAATTGTAATTTAATTATAATGTAACTCAAAAGTAATTTAATAATGGAAATATAATTGTAATTTAAAAGTATAGTGCAAATTAGTACTAGTTTCTGCACTACATCTTGCAGACTTTTGTGTACCCTGAAAAGGACCTTTTTTATTCACAACCAGAGCGACGGAAATTTTTGATAATGTAAAAGTAACTGTAAATAGACAAACGTAAATTATTCTTATTCTGTAAATTATTTTTAACTTTTTGAATTCTTGGTATGTACTCTTATATATAATATGTAACCTGTAACTCTTAAAGCATATTTTTTGCAAATTCTCTTAAATCTTTAACTTGTAAACTGCACCGATCATTCTGATTGGTCCCAGCCCCTGCCCCGGCCCCTTTCCTTTCCAGTACCTACTTACGGGTTCAGCCTCCCAAGACAGAAATTCCATCTGCAACATGCTATCGCAGGTCCATCGAAATAGAGCACCCTCTACGCAGAAGAGTGCAAATTGCTATGCTACGATCGTTGCTATATCGCTTCAAACAAATGGACATTTCTACACCTTCGATGTGGGGTTACGCATCTGAGACGCAGGTACCCCGTAAGCAAGCGGCTTGGCTTGGCCTTTCTCCTACGAACGCAACACTAAGTATTCTAGGCTCTGCATTTTAAACGCTTTGTGTTATTTTATACATTGTGGGTTTTATACACTGACGCTCAAATGTTTCGTCTCCAATTTATGATTTTTCATATGATATTATTTTGTTAAATTTTATATAGTAACAATATGGCGTAATAATTTTTGTTTCAGAATTTCCATATGGTTATGTATGCATTTTAAGTCGGACCGTTCGCTATTAGAAAAAGTTACTTACTTGGTGATAGTTATCGACCCGGGTCTACTCAGGGATACCTTAATTAAATTTTCTGATTGGTTTTGGCCATGAACTTAATAGTCTCCCAGTCCGTCCCTCGGCCGACTTATGGTCAGCAGAGCTTGCAACATAATAGAAAAATAGGTGACCGTTAATGACTCCCTCTTACACATCTTAAATAAAAATCAGGTGAATATTATAACAATAACATAGTTTATTAATAAGTACATGAACAGGATTAATTGTCTGGGGTGTGTACTCTTAACTCAGTTAGTAATGGGTCTATAAATCATGGGCGACTAAAGACGAACGAGAGAGAGTCAAACGAGTCAAAACGAGAGAGAGTGAGAATGACAACAAGATCTGTACTCACTTACGCGTCGTAAAATTCTACAGGAAGCAAATGCAAGTGAAAACATCTTACCGTTTTATAAGGTCTCGGTGTGGCTTGTGATGATAAATGTGATGGGGCTTGCGTGCTTGTGATGTCTCCGGGCACCTAATACTCCTTCTCAACCGATCGTTTCACTTCAACATCACACGATTCACACACATTCAGATGCTCTATCCCGGACAAACTTTCAAGTCATTATCATCATCTCCCTTTCGAAGCGCTGATATCTATATAGTATCAAAACGCGCGAAAATCATCTCCTTATTAGTTTTGATCCTCTTATCGCATCAAAAAGTGAAATTCTCCGCAACTCTGACACAGCGTGTCGGTCTCACTTTTCTAGTATTGCGGCCAACCACAAAACCCTTCCTTAATTTTGCTCCCTTCTCTTCTCTTATATAAGGGTTCGCATCACTTCCCAACCGGTTGACCTTAGATGGGGTGAGTTTATGACTTTTTTTCCAATTCATAACTCCATGTCTGCATTTCTGTCAATGGGATTTTTATGACACCCCAGTCAAGTGCGTGAAAGGCAGAAATAAAGCCCCAGATGCTAAAATTCTTCTTGGCGACATTACCGCCACCTAACTCTCGCCTAGTTTTAGCGCCAAAATTCCAGAGAGTTCCTTCGTAATTGCTGCTTTACAATTTCAAAGCATTGCACCTAAGATTTCTAAAAACCGAAATAAGGTAGGTAGCTCCCGTTCACCACCGTAAATTTAGTGAAACCCATGTTTTCAAGTCAGCATGCAAAGGCCGCCTTATAACATGACGCCAGATACGTAAAGAGTATTTAATTATGTTCCCTGTAGTAATTGCTCTCTCTCTCTCTCTCTCTCTCTCTTTCTCTACGTATCTGGCGTCATGTTCATTCCTGGTAACTTTTAATGAATGTTGATTAATTAATTAAACTCAAATATTTTTCATTATTGGAATGTAATTTCCACTTCATATTGTTGCATTCTAGAATTTTCCATTGTTGAAAATTATTACGCAGTGCGTATTTTTTAGATAAGCCACAATATTCCATAATTAGTGCTCTATACACTGTTAAAATTTGCCATGCAACGGTACACTAAAAAGTGTCTACAGTTGTACTGCCTCCTAATTATGGTACAATATTACACCCCAAAGTAGGGAAAACCAAGTTAGGCTATATAAATAAGTGGAGCATATTATTGTACAAATATTAGTAGGCAATGCAACTGGCACCATTTTTAGTGCAATATGCAAGAAAGATTTAAGACTCAACAGCAGAAAGACAATTGTGAAAGTGAAAAAATCCAATTATCAACTTTCGGAGGAACCAAATAATTCGATACACAAGAGTGTTTCATTAACTAAAATAACAAAGCCAGTCACATGCATGAAACTCTTCTTTGGATGCATATGTTCCTATCGTATAGTCTACGTGGATCTCTGTTTGTTTTCCTTGCCACTAGAAGACTGAACATATCCGACGCATTGTTTAACAAACACTTTAAATGATGGCATATACGGAAGCGTTGCCATTCGTTGAATTTCAATAGTGTGATAATATTTCTGCGATTTTAAAGCATAACACTAGCTGAAATGCACAACCAGGTTGTTGCGTATGCGTTATAATACTGCCACTCAACTACACTGTTAACCGTACGACTGAACTGTTACAGCGCTTTCATTGAGAGTTGCTTGAGGATTTAAAACCAACTCTACAACTCTGATCTGGCGGTGAATTTTGTCTCTTCAGACCTTTGAAAGAAGGAACAAATACCCGGATAAGTATGAATGTTACATGAAATAATAACGTGTGCGCATGTAAGTTACTGGTTATCTTTACAGTGATGAAAAATGCATTTAATCCGCAGAAAACAGAAAAAGCAACATTCGAAGGCAAGAAAATGATTAGTTTCAAGTAGAGATAATGCTTCCAATTTGGATTAGGTATTATTTAACATTCAATAATGTTTGTTACAAATGTTCAGTACTTGAGCATAAGTAATTTTTTATTCTTATTAATAAATAGTAAATTATTACAAAGCCTTTTAATAAATTTGAATATTTAAATATTTATTATAGTTCCAGTCAGCAAGATTATAGGTACAACAATATATATAGCAGTTTAGAGCAGTTAAAAGGTTTCAGAATATTATCTAGTGGATATTTGAAAACACATATGCAGAAATTTAAATATTAGAATCATAATAATTAAGAATAATAAAATTAATGTTAATGACAAAATAAATATAAGAATGACATTAACATATAGATTAAATATGGAAATTTCACAATTCAAAGAACTGTACTGGTAGCTAAAATTATCTAAAAAAGTTACTTTTACATAAAATATATAAAAAATATTAAAATGCTGTGGGGTCAGTTGCCGTGGGGATTTTGTATAAAATGTATAAAAAAACAATGAATTTCTGTGAAGACAGTACCTTCTACAAAATCTGCCACGTCTTTAGGATCCGCCAAATAATTAGTATCGATAAGTGGAGGATCGTAAGGATTTGCTGATTGTAGCGTTACCGTTCCTCTGCTTTTGGGTTGAAGTATTGAGATAACGCAACTGAAGATGGTAGAATTTTCGTAAGGTCCATATACTTGCTGATAAACCTAAAATACAATTAAAGAAAATCGACGATAATTAAAAAACTAAAACTAATATAAAATACGAGATCTAAAAGTCTTATATATTTTGTGAAATTACTGAAAAATATGTAAAATTCAGTTAGAAAACGATAAAGAGTTGATGCGCCTTGTGAGAATTCTGTTAATTATTATTATTTTATACTAATTCTACATTTCTGATTTTAATTTATGTCTTTGACTTCTCAACTTCCACTGCAAAGAATCACATACTAGTTACTGGTCAATTCTATAAGATGACAAACACTAAAATTACGGTATCTGCCATTCTGCCCATGTCGTCTAGTCGTTCGTTGAAGTACGGTATATTAGCATTTTGTATTTTTCATCTTCGGTTCAGGTCACGATTCAGGTTCGAATTGCATGTGCAGATTAGTATGTCCCGGGTAAATCTTGTATTACTAGCATTGTTTACATATATTTGTATATTGTGTTATATTGGGGTTTACAGCGAGATTAGCTATGAATGAAGTAGTTTATGTGTTTAAGTTTCATTATTAGTTTGTAGTATTCTAGTCGTTAAAAAATTTAAAGTTTAATTTAGAGTGAAGTCAATTCAGAGGTCCAACACAATAGTCATGATCTCTGGTAAGTAAGCGTAAAACGTCAAAATAAAAGTAAATTAGTACTTTGAAAAATCTCTTGCTCAATATATAAAAAATCCTGCTATTTCCTGCTATTTTTACCACTGCATTACGACAGACGAAAAATAAAGAGTGTACCTACAGTCTTTAGCAAAAAAACAAACCTAAAAAACATCCCTAAAAAATAATTCGATTATCTCGAAATTTCGCATGCAAAATCCTTTATACTTTATACCAAGTATGCAAATGATTAAATTTGCAAGGCCAATGAGTGTTAACTTCGGTCATAGAGCGCGTTTCTACTACGCAACTAGCATCCTATAAAACGGGTTAAAAATGTGGACGATATATCTTTGCTCGTTATCGGCATTGCAGTTCCTTGAAGACAGCCAATAATTACGTTACAACGTTGCCGAAGGTCTTATAAGCAATTAGACGAGTTCGAACGGGGTAGTATAGTCGGGATGCATGGAGCTGCCTGGTCATACCTAGCAATAGGTCGCCACCTGCACCGAACGGACACTGCTGTGCAATGGTGCTGGCAGCAATGGTTGCTAAAAGAAACTCATCGGCAGAAGGTAGACTCTGGAAGACCAAGTGCACGAATGCGATGCAAGATCGGATGAATGTGCAACATGTCCGAACTGGCCCAACGGCATCATTGTCGGCCATAAAACTTACTGCAGCCTCTTCCATTCCACCTGTGGTACCTTCCACTATCTCATGGCGCTTGGCTGAGGTGGGGTTACGCTTACAGTGGTCTTTAAGACGTCTGCCCATAACCCCACAACATCGACAGTGTCGTTTGGAGTGGTGTTGTAGCAGAGCATCATGGCTGCCAGAAGACTGGCATCGATAGTGCTCAGCGATGAATCACGCTTCAGTCTTTCAGCAGATGACCATGTACATGTGTGGAGACGTAAATGCCAACGGTCCAAATCAGTTTTACACAGGCACACACAGCTCCGGCCGTCCAACTAGTTACTCTAAGTCCTCAGGACGAGTCGGACGGTCTGGGTCTTCAACAGGCACACACAGTTAGGGCGCGGTAGCCCAGTGTTTAGAGCGCTGTAATTGCAATCGGTAGGTCCGGGTTCGATTCCCGCAGCTGCCAAAACTGCCTCCGTGTTCACGCGGAGCATGATCACGTTGAACATCTGGGTCCGTAAGTCCTTCCGAGAGGTTGGCGGTAGGGGAAGGCGGGTATGGTCCATGTAGATGTCTCCCCCACTGGGTTCCGGTCTAAATTGTGTGGCACTTCCTGGCCGTCCAAACAGTTAGCTTACACTTTTCTGGTAGGTCAGCAGATTTGGATCTCAACAACAACAACAACAGGCACACAACCATGACCCCTGGTGTGATGGTGTGGGATGCTATATCTTACGACAGCAGGTCGCCCTTTGTCATACTGCGTACAATTTTAACAGCTCAACGATATATTGATGAAATCCTTCAGCCGTTTGCGTTACCCTTCATGGCTCGTCACTCTGGGGCAATTTTCCAACAAAATAATGCCAAGCCACATACGGCTCACATATCTGTGGACTGTATTTGTGCTGTTCATACAGTTCCTTGACCAGAAAGGTCACCGAATCTTACGTCAAACGGGCATGTATCGGACATGCTTGGCCGCCAGATTCGGGCACCTCAAAATGTAGCAGATCTGAAGCAACAATTGAGGAATGCCTGGCAGAATGCATTGCAGGATGATATTAGGAAACTTTATCTCTCCTTACGTAGATGTATACAAGCATTCATTGCCGCTAAGGGGGGGGGGGGGTTCACCAATTACTGATTTGAAAATTCAATGTGCAATTGTTAACCACTGATGGAACCTACGACCTTGATTTTGTAACCATTTCATTACCTGTGTATGAGCAGAACGCATATTTAATTTCAATAAAAACAGTCACTTTCTTCAAAGTGCTTCATTTTTTTTTCTGCAAAAGAGAGTGTATACTAATATGATAGTTTACATAAATAATGTGAACCCGTAGAGGGACTTATAATTTTGATTTATGCTTTCCTTAATTTAATGTTAATTTCAAAACCTTTCCAATACCATAACAATAAAAATCTGATGTGGGCAGCGCATGACTTTCCTTATATAATGTAATGAATTTACTACTTTTACAGTTAAAAAATAGATTATTTTTATAGTAGCTATTTATATTTTTTCCAAGATATTGAATTTTCGTCGATGAGTCGCCATTTTCCATGTCGTCATCATCAATGAGTCGTCATTGATTTAGCATCATTTTTATCCAATTGGCGAGGTTTTCGTTGATTTAGCAACATTTAAAAAAATCCCCAAGTTGGAAACATTCCACCAAATTCGTCGCCAAAATCTCGCCAAGCGTTACGGACGAAGAAATAAGTTATTCTTACAGCAGATAAATGACTATTGGCGTTCAAATACAAAAGTATAACTCAAAGTATCTTTTTTCATGAATGGAACGACCTAGATCCACAAGAATGATGTCACCAAATTTATCGCATGGTATTACATACGAAAAGTGAACATGTCTCTCAACAGGAAATATTTTTTTTTTATTTTATATGACTTTTTGATATTTTTTTTAATGTGCAATATCTCAAGAACGGTTCATGGTAGCGTTCTAATATTTATGTCAATCGTTTTCTAATAAAAAATTACATAAGAAAAATCTATTTGCGTAACTTTATCAGCGGTTTTGATTTTTTGACGATTTTTTCAAAATTTCACTTGAAAATTTAGTGGGGTTCTGAACATTCGAGTGCGTACAAAAACAATAGGCTTCCAGTGTTTACGGATTGCGATTCTTGTAACAAATTTCGCTCAAATCGGTCCATTCGTTCGTCAGTTATCGTCTCCAAAACTCACTGACACACACACACATAATTTCACACACACGCATACATTCACACACACACACACACACAGACATATCTTAAAATATTTGATTCGTGATCAGGGATGCTTGAAACGTGCTCTCCCGTCGAAAACTAAAATTCGAATTTTCGACCCCGTCACAATACTTTCCTTATACATTATGTGTATAAGGAAAATACACATAATGTATAAGGAATATTTAATGGTTTTAACCGATTTCCAACTTCTCTGTGACTGGAGAAATGTACTTGTAATGGACATCAGAAAGATGGCCGAGTACAATGTGCCTTATTGTTGATTCTTATAAACAGATCGGCTTCGCAATTATCGTTATAATACACAATTACTAATCAAATGCAATTATTATTGCAGTTAACATTCTCATGTTTTACTGTTTATTCCTATAAACAATGAAAGTAATTACGAAAGCTAATTTTTTTATCATGATTGTTAATTTTTTTTAGCATGCCACCTACCTGTTTGTTTGAAATCATTTAATTCGTTTATATTTTAAACCGAGTGCGTTGTAAAATCAGTTACTTAGAAGTGTATTGTGGAAATAGGAAGGGAAAGGGGAATCAATATATAGCTGCTGGTAGATCGCCAGATTTGGGGACGTGGAGCAGGCGTGTGCGCCCTTGAAGCGGCAAACAGGGAAGATCCTGCCCGCGGTTCGGGTGAGTTTAAAGAACTGGCATAATTGCTTCCGGGGCTTTTTGAGCGTCAGTGATTAAGGGCCCCCATGATGTGTATTCAGTGACGTAGCGTCCATAGACGCTAAAAAGCTCAGCTCTCCCAGTTTCAACTCCCTTGTTAAATCTTGTTTAAAAAATTATTTAAACATTTTTATTTATTTTATTTTTAAATAACTTTTCGCATGTACTTGTATATGTTTACATTCCTTATATACATAATGTATAAGGAAAGTATTGTGACGGGGTCGAAAATTCGAATTCGAGTTTTCGACGGGAGAGCACGTTTCAAGCATCCCTGATCACGAATCAAGCATTTTTGAAGTGATGTCTGTGTGTGTGTGTATGTGTGTGTGTGTGTGTATGGAAGTATGTGTGTATGTGTGTATCAGTGAGTCTGTGGAGACGATAACTGACGAACGAATGGACCGATTCGAACCAAATTTGGTTCAAAAATCACAATCCGTAAACACTGGAAGACTATTGTTTTTATACGCGATTGTTTTTATACGCGATATTATTTTTATCGAATGTTCAGAATCCCCCTTAAATTTTCGAATGAAATTTTGAAAAAATCGTCAAAAAATCAAAACCACTAATAAAGTTACGCAAATAGACATTTCTTATGTAATTTTTTATTAGAAAACAATTGACATAAATTTTAAAACGCTAACATGAACCGTTCTCGAGATATTTTGCATTTTTCAAAAAAAATATCAAAAAGTCATATAAAATAAAAAAAAATATTTCCTATTGAGAAAAATGTTCACTTTTCATATGTAATACCATGCGATAAATTGGGTGACATCATTCTCTTGGATCTAACTCGTTCCATTCACGAAAAAATATACTTTGAGTAATACTTTTGTATTTGAACGCCAATAGCCATTTATCTGCTGTAAGAATAACTTATTCCTTCGTCTATAACGCTTGGCGAGATTTTGGCCACAAATCTGGTGGAATTTCGCCAACTTGGCGACTTTTTGAAATGTTGCCAAATTAACGAAAATCTCGCCAAATGGATAAAAATGACGTTAAATCAATGAAAATGACGACCAATTGTCGAAAACTCAATATCTTGGAAAGAATATTAGTATCTACTATAAGAAAAACCTATTTTTTTTACTGTAAATATAGTAAATTCATTACATTATATAAGGAAAGTCATGTGTTGCCCACAACAGATTTTTGGAAATGGTTACACATTATTTGCTTAAAGTAGCACGTTTCAACGTATTTTTCCCATTAAAACGCATCTTTTAAAGTATCGTAGGCTCAAATATCCAAGCCTACCAAGTGAATAACGGTTAGTATGATATTGAAATATCGGGACTTTTCTGTGGCTGGTCATCGCGTGTAACGAGTGCGTGAAAAGTAGCCATGAAAAGCGGTATGGCTACTGCTTCTCAATTTGCAAATGACAGTGATTGGATATGAGACGTGACGTTTCTCAATGACGTATACAGACATGGTGTGGGTGAATGCGTCCGCCATTTTTAGTCAAATGAAGTGCTATTTTCGCAGAAAACAGTAACTTTATATAATTCTAAATAATTTGAGCGATATTTCACGAATAACTTGGCATTCACATAACTTTAAACAAGATCAGGATAAAGGAATGCATTAATAATGACGATTTAAACATAGTAGTTACTAGTTAGTGGGTGAAGTAGCATTTGGCCTCAATAGTATTTAGTAAGTGAAGTAAATCTCGGCATCAATATAGTAAAGCATCCGCTTGCATGTTTTAGGGTTTTAGAAGGAATGGATCGGATTTCGCTTTGGTAATCATCTGTTACTTGAGAATATTTTTCACATAACCGATAAATAATATTTCTTGTAGACTTATAGCATATTGTAACTATTAGATATGAAGTTTTCATAGTATAGTATATGTCGTGATTGTTAAAGATCATTGTTGATTACAGAATTTTTTAACTAAGCTTGTTACATTTCAAATTGATTTTTCACCTATTTTTAATGCTCTCTTGAATTGTTCAATTTTGCTAGTTCTAGCTATTTATAATTACAAAAATGATATACATTTTCTGTCACTTACTTATAATATTCTATTTTATATCTACATTATTTAACGTGATGGTTGAAAACGTTGATCTAATTTGAAAATATGAAAACGTTTAAAATGTATATCTTGTATCTATTCATTTTACATCTGTAACATATTAAAATTTCGTGCATCTCATGCACTTTTTTCCTTGTTATACTACATTATATTTTTTACTCATAAAAAATAAAACAGAGAGCTAATTCAAATACAAATATCACTCGTAATTATAGTAAAATCTTTTCTAATTTTAAAACACCAAGCACTCAGCCTCCCCATTCAAAAATCTTACACTGCGCTACTGAGTGTATTGCGGCTCCATAGCAGGTGGGTTGAAAGAAATTGCGAAGTGTGCTCTGGAGAATGATTAGTATCAACGAGCAGGAGCACCTGGTTTGGTAATAATTAAGAATAGTGTTAATATGTTCTGGAACAGTACGTACAAAAACATTTTTAAAGAAATTATAAACACCCACTTTAGTAGTTCTAAACTTATTTTGTTTGTGACCATTAAAACTCGTTTAAGTAACTTATGAAGAACTGTAACCTTAATTATGTAATGGATTTGTTATTTATTAAAAAGCTGTGCAAATGCATCTAACGGGAATAGTGAATTTTCTTATAAAGTAGCATAACACAAAACATTAATGGTGGTAATCTGTTTCGAAGACATTAAACAGCCTTGCTTGTCAGAACAAGCACGAAACGCAACACTTGTCAAAGGAAAATCGGCAACTAAGACTGAACAGCAAACATGATTGAAGCTGGAAAAGAAGTTTGCCAACGGCAATACAGACACAGTTTTAAATGCTATGAAGGAAGGAATGTGTAATAAGATATTATTATTAATATCTGGCATAAAGAGAAATAGTAATTTGAATGTCCAGCAAAAAAAAAAAATCAAAAGCTTTATTTGTGACTAAAATTTGGACCATGAGTTTCGATAAAGTAAGCGACACTAAACGGTTGGGAAGATACATAAGTCTCTCCAACCAAATGAAAAAAAAATGTTATAAACAACTTCGAAAAATAATCTACACATAAATAATAGGAACTATCAGGTTTTTTAGTCTATAAGAACAAATATTTTCCTAAACAAACTATCTTCCTAAACAAATACTTCGAAAATAAATAAAAATTCCAGAAACAGGTAGTAAATACCGAGAAAAAAAGGAAGACACATTGAAACTAACGATTTATTTTAGGCATAAGAGAAGAAGGAATTATTGTGAACAAGTGTGATTATCTGAAAAAAAATCAAGAAACTTTTAAGCCATATTTTATTTTGAAGTGGGTCACGTGATCTCTTCATATAAAGGTTGCAATTATTATTTTAATTTTTATTTAAAAACTGCTGAATATGTTTTGCTGAACATTTTTTTATATATTTTATGGGAAAATTTCAATATTTCCTAAAACATTCGAAGTAATTTGTGAATTTTAAATTCGCTTAAAAAATGTTTGAAAAATTTGATCCCATAGGGATCAATAAATTTCATTTTTTCAACCCGGGTTCACTCCAAAATTAATTGGATGACATTTATATTCCCATAGGTCCCACAGACCGTCTGAACAACATACTAAGATTTCATTTTGATAAAGTCATTTTTACGGCAATTATCGTGCTAACAGACAGAATGAACAAAGTCATAACACTTTTCAACTATGTTGTAAAGTGTTTAAAAATAGTCTCGACGCTTTATTTGGGATCCGGTGTACCATCAAAATTCATGACTGTACGATGATTGGATTTTCCGCTTCAAATAAGTAGATCTCTTCTTTTCTTATTAAAAATATTTAAATTTTCTCGAGATCATATGGAGTCTTATAAATATCTATTTCGAAATTTAAGATTTTTAACACTTCCAGAATTCCTTTCAGAAGCTGACAAGTTTAGAAACGCGTAGCCAGGAACAACGTTTAGATGAAAAGGATAAATCCTCGTTGCTTTGAAACCTGAAATTGCATTTTCTGGAGTTGCCGATTTTCCCCAGGACATATTAAGCAGTTCTCCAAATTGCAGTCTTGTAATGCGGCTCCAAGATGCGTTTTGAACCAAATTCTACAGGCGTTATAAAAAAAATCTGATGTGGAAAACACATGACTTTCCTTATATAATGTAATGAATTTACTACTTTTACTGTAAAAAAAATTGGTTTTTCTTATAGTAGATACTAATATTCTTTCCAAGATATTAAATTTTCGACAATTAGTCGTCATTTTCATTGATTTAGCGTCATTTTTATCCATTTTGCTAGATTTTCGTTAATTTGGCAACATTTCAAAAAGTCGCCAAGTTGGCGACATTTCCCCAAATTCGTCGCCAAAATCGCGCCAAGCGTTATGGACGAAGAAATAAATTATTCTTACAGCAATAAATGACTATTGGCGTTCAAATACAAAAGTATTACTTAAAGTATATTTTTTCATGAATGGAACGAGCTAGATCCACGAGAATGTCACCCACTGTATCGCATGGTAAATATGAAAAGTGAACATGTTTCTCAATAGGAATTTTTTTTTTATTTTATATGACATTTTGATATTTTTTTTTAAAAATGTACAATATCTCAAGAACGGTTCATGTTAGCGTTCTAAAATTTATGTCAATCGTTTTATAATGAAAAATTACATAAGAAATGTCTATTAGCATAACTTTATTAGGGGTTTTGGTTTTTTAACGATTTTTTCAAAATTTCTTTCGAAAATTTAGGGGTATTCTGAACATTCGATTGCGTATAAAAATAATAGGCTTCCAGTGTTTACGGATTGTGATTTTTGTACCAAATTTTGTTCAAATTGGTCCATTCTTTCGTCAGTTATCGTCTCCACAGACTTACTGACACACACACACACATACTTTCACACACACACACACAGACATCACTTCAAAAATGTTTGATTCGTGATCAGGGATGCTTGAAACGTGCTCTCCCGTCGAAAACTCGAATTCGAATTTTTGACCCCGTCACAATACTTTCCTTATACATTTTGTATATAAGGAAAGTAATAATATTTTACCGACTTAAAAACGGCTCTGTCCAGAGGTTGAAGGTAATGTGTGTATGGGGAGGTAGTGATAAAAGTGCAACATTCTGTGAATCAGCAAATGCCAACATTTCTACTGAAGTAGTGTGGGAGGTGTGACCATCAAGTATCAGCAAAGTTTTACCACTTGGTTTACGTGGAACAAAATGATCTTTGAGCCACTGAAAAAATAATAAACAGTTAATGTACGCAGACTTTTCACACATGTAAACAACTGATCCAGGTGGCATTCCATCTTCGAATTCCATCTTTTTATTATTTCCCTTCATCACACAAACTGGTGGGATAAAGAATCCTTCTGCGTTACAGCAAGCGATAATAGTGATGGTTTCACCTTTTTCCGACGAAGTTAATGTAGAAACCACTTTCGTGCCCTTTTCCGCTAAAACTAATCCAGGTCGATTGTCCAACTGCAATCCGGACTCATCCGTGTTAAAAAAGTTTGAGGGTTTATTAAACAACTCATTTTCTTCCAGAGTGTCAAGGAGTAGTTTGAAGTAGGCATCTATTTCTTCACTATTCATGGTTTCACTTCGCGCAAGCAATATGCCTTCAGCTTTTCTGATTGATATAGTTTTGGAATAACAACTTTGAATTAGATTCAGCCAGACGTACCCAACCTTTTCACTTGTATCATTAAAACGGTGCTTATATCGAGTTTTTTGGCGAATTCAAAAGCGATAATTTTCACATCATCTCGAGTAAATGGAAATCCTTGTTTCTGCATTCGTTTAATGTGATTTACTAGTCTTTCTTCGTTTTCTTTTCCAAACATCGGACCAGGGTCCATGCTGCCCTTACTGGAATTACTGGTCTTCAAGCGACGCTCCAAAGTCTTGCGTAGAATGTAAAATACTTCCGACACCCTTTTTACCGAATATGATCCCGTTTGCACAGCCTCCATTGCACTGGACAAATCATTTTGACGCCAGTTCCCTCGGTTTGAATGACGCTTTCTTGTGTATTTATTCGGCATCTTGAAAACTGAAAAAAAAAGAAAAACAAATCGTTAGGCTGTATTACAAATATTATTATTATTGAACTCATATTACTTACATTATTTAAGAGGGATGTACGTTGAAATGGTTAAACAGTAAAAAAAAATAATTTATCTATTTTATTCCCTACATTTTATGCTTTAAGAACTTACCAAGGTTTTCCCAAAGTGTTAAGTACTTTTTAGTTATGTTATATGCATTTTTTTAAGTGATGCAAACATATTTAAAGGGCATGTAACCATGGGATATATTCAGTGAAGCCTATAATTAGCTAATTAATTAGCATATCATTTATTAATAAAGCGTGATACTGCTAAATACAATATTTTAGGGCTATGCATATATTAGTTCAAATATATGCATAGGCATAAATATTCGTTCAAATGTGGGTAATGTAGAACAAATAAAGTGTGCAAAATCCTCATTCCGTATTTTTTTTAAATAGGGGCCTATTGATGAAAAGTGGACATCTCTCCTCGATTTGATGTGGCCATCTCTCCTGAAATTGAAGGAGAGATGGTCACCAAATGTAAAGCGTCACTCCGTCATTGCACTTCTTTGATTTACGCTCACGAACAAAGATTGGATTATATACGTGCCTTGAAAGTCGGTATAGTTAAAAAAAATGTAACGTACGCATTGCAAAACATCCAAATACCTAACTCAAGAAAAATATTTAATCAGTACATTAAATAAACATTAAAATTTCACTTACTTTTTGTAATCGAAAAACACAACGGTACGCTGCAATAGATAAACGAGTTGAACTGCTTCCCATGAACGAAGCTCATGCTGCCATCTATAAGCAAATTTGGGAATTATTTAGATTGGCCATCTTTCCTGAATGGCCATCTATCCTAGAGTTACCCTATTTCAATGCCGTCATTAGACTGAAGTTCATTTTTTTTAAATGATGGTTTAAGTTTTCAAATATAATAAATTAATGTAGTATTGTGATAAGTTTTAAAATATTACCGAGGAATGTATTGCATTTTGGACTTGTTTAAATAAAATTGCATTGAAGTTGAAAAGTGTTTCATAATCAATGCTTTAAGCATGATTGATCTTTCTTGTTATATCATTATCTCGTATATACCAGAATAATATCAGTTCAGCTTGTAGGATGTTTTTAAATTGTGCAGAATACTACATATTAGTTGAATGCTACCAATTTAAATGGATACATCCTATATCCCCGGCCTGATCAACTTCTGGCAACAAAATTTAACTTGCAAGTGAATGTTGATAAAAAGATTTATCTTTAACAATCAGATACTGATGAAAATAAAATGTAATACAAAATGAAATGCAATACAAAAAATCTGATGTGGGCAACACATGACTTTCCTTATATAATGTAAAGAATTTACTACTTTTACAGTAAAAAAATAGGTTTTTCTTATAATAGATACTTATATTCTTTCCAAGATATTGAATTTTCGACAATTAGTCATCATTTCCATTGATTTAGCGTCATTTTTATACATTTGGCGAGATTCTCGTTAATTTGGCAGCATTTCAAAAAGTCGCCAAGTTGGCGACATTCCGCCAAAATCGTCGCCAAAATCTCGCCAAGCGTTATGGACGAAGAAGTAAGTAATTCCTACAGCAGATAAATGACTATTGGCGATCAAATACAAAAGTATTACTCAAAGTACCTTTTTTCATGAATGGAACGAGCTAGATCCACGAGAATGATGCCACCCAATTTATCGCATGGTATTACATATGAAAAGTGAAAAGGTTTCTCAATAGGAAATATTTTTTTTATTTTATATGACTTTTTGATAATTTTTTTCAAAACTGTGCAATATCTCAAGGACGGTTCACGTTAGCGTTTTAAAATTTATGTCAATCGTTTTCTAATAAAAAGTTACAAAAGAAATATCTATTTTCGTAACTTTATTAGCGGTTTTGATTTTTTGACGATTTTTTCAAAATTTCACTCGAAAATTTAGGGGGGTTCTGAACATTCGATTGCGTATAAAAACAATAGGCTTCCAGTATTTACGGATTGTGATTTTTTTACCAAATTTCGTTCGAATCGGTCCATTTGTTCGTCAGTTATCGTCTCCACAATCTCACTGACACACACACACACGTACTTTCACACACACAGACATCACTTCAAAAATTTTTGATTCGTGATCAGAGATGCATTAAACGTGCGCTCCCGTTGAAAACTCGAATTCGAATTTTTGACCCCTCACAATACTTTACTTATATATTATGTATATAAGGTAAGTAATATATCAGAAATGAAATGTAATACAAAATATTGAATATTTATATATGAGTGTGTGGAATGGTGACAAGCACTACAAATATTTTATTTTATCAAGGAGTATCTACTTTCATTTTACGAAACTCAATTTGGAAACTATCTACATGTTATATAAATCCATCCGTATTTTCAAACTACATTCATCTCTCCATTTATCGTATGTATAACTCATACGAAAGAGAAAGGTAAAAATATTAACAAGACGAAATATACTAGCAAGACAAAATATATTTTTTTTTACCTCCGGTTTTAATGGAGAATTTTTTTTGCTCCAGAATGGCTTTTCATTGATATAAAGTTCGAAATTTGGGAAGTCTTCAACAGGACAGATGGAGAGCCCTTTCAAAAATGCCGTAAATACGCACCCGGCTGTTGAAGCCAATGCACCTGCAATAAAAATGTTCTCAAATCCATACCCAGTTATAAAACACTCTAATAACATATTTTTCTGTAAATAAGATGGATAATTCGTTCATTGCAGCAACTAGCAACCAGTTCGGAACTGTCACCAACAGCACTTAACCATTATTGCAGTGTCAAATACAAAACTTTATATATGCCATAATTTTGAAAACATTGGTGTCTACTGACTCTAAGTAACTAATGTAACTCAACTACCAGAGCATAGCAAATTTAATCGTTGCTGCAATATTCGCTACTGTGACCGAAATTAGATAATATAACTTACAATTCACGCTTTTTCCTTCCACGTTTGTGACCCTTAACAAACAGAAAATCTCATATCCTTCCAAATACAATCGTTTCATTCTGAGGTAGCGTTATGCCAATCGCACAAAATCAGATTAAAGTAAATTCAACGAAAACATCCAAGTGCATATTTCACAAGACGAGCCTATTTAAAACTAGCTGCGCTTCTCTATGATTTGAATTAGTGTTATTAAATCCCTGGACAATCCAAGAAACTTTTTTTGCAGCTAGTTTTTTGAAATATTGAAAGCATATTAAATTTATTTACGTTTTATTTTCTTCATATTCATTCGAAGATCCGTAACTACAATTTAAGATAAGCCAGCATTTTCTACTCGTAGAATTTTCATCTTAAATATATCGACTAGCACATTGGATAGTCAAACACGTTTTAATTGAGCAAATAAGCACTAAGAGTGAAACCTGTCAAACGATACTGATTGTTGCAGTAGGAACAGAATTCAAATTTGTATTAAACGTTCTATAAGCTTAGCAATACAATATCGATGCAAATTGAAAGTTTACCTGTTCGGTTCACTATGTACTCATAAATATTTGCTGGATCACGTAACTTCTCATCAAAATCGTGAACAAAAGGGTTGATAACAAAAGGAAAGGATGTTCCGCCGTGGTCTTGCAAATTCTGTCCAACAGGTAAATCAGCAACCACGGGAATCTACACAAAACAAATAAGATTTATTTAATGTATTGCAAATACTTGGTTCATATCTGTGAAAATGGCTGGTTCAAGTCAGTGCAAAATTTTAGTTCAAGTCAGAGCAAATGGCTGGTTCAAGTCAGTGCAAATAATTAGTTAAGTCAGTGTAAATAGTTGGTTCAAGTCTTGGTTCAGATATTCGTTCATGTCAGGGGAGTTCAAATGCACATAAATGTTTTCTGATTTTTTATCTCCTATATTCGGCTCTAGTCCTAAACACACTATTTTGGTACAAAAATGCCAAATGTGGTAACCTCTGTTTAGGATAGAATTACCCCTGTCTACAAATTTTCTCTTAAATGGTCCTTACTTCTTGTAAGTGGTTAGTTAGATCCACATTAATAATTAGTCAAACCGGAAATGAATCTAGTTCTCATGGATTGGGTAGTTATGTAACCAGCTACACTACTCAAGATCAAAATACAGAAATTATGTTTCAAAACTCAAAATTGTGTTTCAAAACTCAATTATGTATCAATCTCCAATACTTATTCAACAAATCCCAAAATTTATTCATCAAAATACACAATATTATACTGGAACTATATTTCAAATCACACAAAATCTATTGACCGACAGCTGCAAAATGAAATGAATGAATAATCCCTTCGTTTGAAAAAAACTACCTAATTTAGTTAAAATGCATTTAAGACAAATTCACAAACTACTAATATGTATGCTAAAAATAACCCCTCCTCTCCGATAGATCGCAATGCCACCTACATCTTATTGGAGAAATTGAGCGTAGTAGAGTGTACGCTCTAATTGGCGAAAGTAGAAATGTGTGTTTAAGAATATAGCCCTTTATAGTCGTCTTCCAATTGGAAGAATGCATTAACTAAAATGTTATAACAGACTTATGAAAAATACGATCAGAGACTTTTCTATTAGACGAATCTCAAATTTCACTGTCTTGAGTTTTGAGAGTCCACCGAGCATTTAAAGTTTAAAACGCTTACTACACTACACTTACTGAAAATTCAATTCCATCCATTGTGACTGGATAGACTTCAATGACTAAATGGTTGTATTTCTAATGGCCAGCTTTATACCCTAGCCATTGGCATTAGTAGCTGTAGTTTTAAGTAAGATACAAAGTATTCATAACAAAAAACATAAAATTTCAAAATGCGTCAAAGTTTTGAAGCATCGTTGCAATACCGTTTATAGAAGTTTTAAATTTTGCATAATAAACCTCAGAAATTTCTGAAAAGCAACCTTACATTATGCATTTGCAGTTCTTGCTTAGGTCCAATACCAGAAAGTTTAAGGATTTTAGCTGTGTTGATAGCACCCGCAGACACGATCACTTCTTTCCTGGCTTTAACCTCGAACCTCTGACCTCCTAAATCAAATTGGACACCTGTCGCTTGACCAACTTCAAACAAGACCTAAATCAAGAGAATAAGTATGAATGAAAACCTAATAATAACTTGATTTCTGAATAGAATTATACATATAATATACTTTAATGTAAAATTTAATACAATAAATGTTTTCAATGTAATAAAGTAAATTGGCATAATGTCAAAGATTAGATATTCTTGTTCGAATACCGACGCGGTTCTGTAAACCATTTCGTCTTTTATCATTGAATGGAAATCCATTCTCAAATATTTCAAATATCACATTTTCTTTGTCTCAAGCGTCCTGGAGATTACGTTTTACATACATATGTTGCTCATATACAGAAAGCCAAATTATTATGATTGTCTAGTGTGATGCCAGAAAAAGAAGTCAGTCTTTTTATATTTTTCGCATCTGTAAATATCATTGTATTGCTAACTGAAAATGTAATGCGGCGACTATCTGCAACCAGAGAAAAACAGAATATTTGGAACAGATTTATTCTAATATTTATGTCAGATATTAGTTCAAATGAACCTCGAGTGTGCCAACAATCCAGGGGTTGTCGTCAGGAGCTGAACGCAAACAGAGGGTCGAGAGATCTCTAGCCAACCACCAAGCTGGAGTTGACCAGAGGGTGGCCGGCGGAAAATGCTAAGTGCCACTATTTTCAAACGAGTTCAACTGAAAATGCAGAAGTAAAAGAGAACTCGAGATGCACTTAGAAAAGGAGAAGTGGAAGTGAAGCCAGGCAAAAATTAAAGATACCACTTACAAATATTCACAAATTGTTTTATTTTATTTATTTCTCTTGGGCGATTTATCTTCGCCTTTGTCACCGGGGTCTACAAATTCAGAAATTGTATGTATTATAGTGAAAAGATAATTTATTAACTAAATGACATATTTAAGCAAATTTGTTGCATCACATATTCCCCGTAATTAGTGACACTTTAATAATGATAAGTGAGTAATAATGAAGTGTAATAATAAGTGAGGAATAATGAAGCGGAATAATAAGTGAGAAATAATAAGTTACAATTTAATAATTATAATGAGAGTAATAATAAAAATTTAATGAACTGGGCAATAAATTTTTAATGAACTGGTTATTTATGGTGCAGTTAATAAACTTTCTCGATAATGTAATTTTGAATTTCAGCGTTGAGTTAGAGCAGTGAAATAGAGGTGCGTTATTTCCGGATAACAACGTAATGCCTAATACTATACATCTGGTCACTATTTAATTAACAGAAGAACTTCATTAACGTTTATCCGATAAATATTAAATTCGGCATTTCATACTATAACACCATATTTTGGTATTAAATCGTTGGCTGGCAATGTTACGACACCTAACTTCTGCTATTGTACAGCATGTATTGTAATGTGCGGCAAATTGTACATTCTGAGGCCACGTCACAGAGATCCTGGTTTGGATTATCTGCAATTTGAGGAAACTGTCTATTGGACTGATCTCGTCTGGTTAATCTCCACTCCGCTAAAAACTTCAATGACCGTTGACGACAACATTTCTTTCTTCAAGACCTGATATTTTATATGGTGGTCCACTATAGTAAAAGCATTAAGAACTTGTGAGGTTTAAATAAACTTCCGTATAATACCTCGTATATACTCAGTTTGCATTATAATTTATGTTTCTTTAAACTAACTATTCTAACTGGTTCAGTTGCTAGACCAATCACCGAGTAAATCAGCATTTTTTGAGTTCATAACGTGAAATAGGAATAAATTTCGGATTATGAGATATTCAGTAGAAATGAAGTAAAGTTGGAGTAAAATGAAGGTAAAGGACTCCAGTAAGAGTGAGTGAGCTGGAGTGAAGCAGAAGGCACGATGAAAGATTTGGAGGAGTTCGGAATGCGGCCAGTAGCCTATTAGAAAAGCACAGTTCGATACAACGATAACTAGGAAAAGTCTAGTATTCGAGGTGGGGCCGCAATACAGCTCGAAGTAACAGAATGCCAGTAATAAGTATATAAGATTTAGAACTCGTCTCTATTTAATAATTATCATCCAGTTTATGGTAGTATATTTTATATTTGTAATTTCTCTGGGCATGTTCAATAATAAGTATCGTCTATGTCATCAGTTTTTTCAAACAATTAGCTGCTGTTTCTGTGAAATTCACAATAAATTTAGTTTGATTTAAATTAGTGCATTCCTTTGGAGCGAAAGGTCTGAATATCAAATTAGATTTAGGTCACTTTTGACATATCCAAGATCCATCCTCGAAAAAAACCTATAAGGAGAAAAAAAGAAACATAAGGTCTTTACAAACTGCTTCCTCAAACACTTCACAACACAAGTTGCTAAGTTAATTCCAGTCACAAAGCTTTTCTGCTGGCACTAAATAGGCTTTGGCAGTGCTGCATCTTTGACTGTCTCTCATGTTAGCCTCTTGATCATAAAACCCTTAAAGAAATAGTTTAAATAAAGAAACATTCATACCGTATACAATAGATTTAGGCTTAAAATATGAAATAGAACACAATCGAACAGAAATAATTTTTGAAATAATTATTTTATCCGAGCTGTTACCAAGCCCAATATCAGAGAAATTGCCCTAGATATTTTATATTATGACCAATATATATTAATATGAAGTCATATAAATTATAAGACAACTTGGCCGATTGCCTGCCAAGTCAATTTCCACATTCAATGGATGGACATTGAATATATATTTGGACTAACAGTCGAAGATTCCTCGATTCGCATTCGATACAAAGAGGATATTATGTGTACTAAATATATATATATATATATATATAAAAATATAAAATTGTAAATCCAATGTTATAATGTAAGTAGTAACTCATAGTACACTATTCCAAAATGTTTCTACAAAATACAAAGAAATAAAAGAAATTCAAACATAAAGAGGAAATTATAAAGCGTAATGCAGATCATAAAGACAATATATATATATATATATATATATATATATATATATATATATATATATATATATATATATATATATATATATATATATATATATATATATATATTACAAACTTAGCAGCAAATATTGCGCAAATTGTAATATATGGAATGTGTATATCTACATAATTTAATACTGCTTGTTTATTATAGACCTGAGTTTAATACTTTATTCTTTCAGGCATTTACTTAACTCATAATATAGTGCTGCCATCTGGTGCACTTTTCTTCACGTTTTATCTGAAATTTGTAGGCAATATTCATTTTTTTTTTTAGCACAGTTTGAAATCCTTTCTTGATGTTATTGAGTTTAAGGGATCTTTATCCTCTTCCACAGTCCCCTAGGAAAGTTTTTTATGGATTGGTAATCATTTTGTATCTTGATTATGAAATTCGTAAAGTTATCGTTTGCAGCTGCAGAACTGCGTAAGGCGTTAATATGCAGATGGCTACATGTTGTCTATATTTTAGTAATTTATATAATCAAGACATATTCCAGACACTACTTTTAGGTATACTCCAGATATTCACTTTTTTATATCTAATTTCATATTGTTTTTATATGTACTTTCAAATTGTTTTTTCCATGCATTTCTCATAAGCAATATTGCTTATACTTTTTTACTAAAATGAATATACAACATGATAATTTAGCGACTGGCAAAATAGAACATATAAATTCTTGTGTCCGGTATTTGGGTATGAATAGGGCATTCCAAAGATCGACATCCTGTTACCCTAATCTGACTGAAGATGTGAAAGACACAATGCACCCAAGGGATTTTAAATTTCAAACGTGTGGAAACAAAAACTGCAAAACTTGCCCCAATGCGGAACCTTCTCAAATCAACAGTGATAAGAATTCACCTATTTTTTGTAAAGTTTATAGATGCATATACATGCTTCGAAGTTCAGTATGCCAGATGGCATATGTGGGACAGACTAGTACACCTATACATCTAAGAATAAATGTGCATCGCAATAACTACAAACATTATGATAAAGATCGAAATTCAGAAAATCAATTTGAGTATGAACACTTCTACAAACATGGATTTGATTCAGCAATTATTTCAATTTTGGATATAATTCCTAATTCCTCAAACAGAATTTACTATGAAAACAAACTAATTTTAAAACACAATACAGCATTTCCTTTTGGATTAAATCAAATAGTTAATGGTCACAATATAGTAAAAAATGGTTTATTCAATGTTTCCATTCTAACTCCTACAGTATATTCTTTGATGCAAACTCATTCACACAAAACTACACGCACACAGAGGGGTATACACAAAAACAAACACTCCCTCAACTTAGACTTCACATCTCAAATAAATCATCAATGCACACTTTTTGAATCAAACTATAATTGGAAACATATTAGAAACTGGGTTTTCTCCATCAAAAAACCACATTTGAATAAACTTTTTAATTCACTCATAGATCTCAATAATAAAAAGCACTTCGGACACATAGTTTTTGACCTATTACTAACAAGAGCAAGACTTCTAGGAGTACAACTCACACATTCACACAAAAAAGAAAAAACCAACCAATCTTATTGTGTTATTAATTACACAAATCCTATATTTAATTATTTCAACTTCACACAAATTTTTAAAAATTTCCAATCCTTTTTTCCTATTAAAAATGTTAACATAGTAAAAGCATATAAATATCCAGTACCTTTAGGACGTAAAATATATAACTATAATCGTTTATCAAAACAATTGAATAATTCTGTATCTTGTTCGTGCAATGAAACCTGCTATCTTTCCTTTATTGACCCACAACATGGACATATAATCACCGGAAATCTTGATTTAATACAGGAACCTCATCTCAAACAATTTCTAAGCTATGGATCCAAATACAGAATAACTCTTCTTTATAATAAAAAAAAAGTAATACAAGCTTTTGACATATATTTAGACAAATATAAATTTAAAATGTCAGGTCACTGCCCATTTGAAGCCTTCAAGAGCTGGAAAGTACAAATAACTAGGCATGTAAAACATTTGATCCAACACTTTCCCATTCCAATATATAAGCATAATTACCAAGAAATCGTTAAAGAAATCAAGTCACTGCATGACAAATTTGCAACCACATATGTTGACAAGGCATCCAGTAATTATGCGTTTATTTGCAAAAAATTTTATTTGGACGAGCTTAAATTGCAACTCAGTACCTCTCTTTCTTTAACTCCTTTATACACTCATATCAATGTTATAAATAAACAAATAATAGCTTACTACAAACTTCTTAAACAAAAATACAATCTCAATTTTCCTTACTTGGTACTCATACCTAAATTCCATAAAACATCTATTTCATTTAGAACAGTCACTATAGGATTTAATTCATATACCAATGCAGCTGACAAACAACTTCTAATCATACTCAATCTAATTTATGATCATTTTACTGCACAAAAAACACATATAATCAAAAATAGTATAGAACTAATTAATAAAATAAAACTAATCCCTTACATACATGATGTAAAAACTTTTGATTTCAAAGACCTATTTAATAATATAGACATTAATGATTTATATAAAGTCATTCTACTTTTATATGAACAATTCACTCAAGCAAAAAACTTATCATTTCCAAAATTCAAAACTTTATTAAAATTCGTTTTGTTCAAACAGTATATAGTTCAAGGAAAATGCATATACAAATTAAATAAAGAAATACCACAGGGAGGTAAATCATCCACCATACTGGCCAACCTTTATCTACATTTTTACGAAAATCAGAGCCCTTTCAACAGTCATATAATGTACAGATATATTGATGATCTTATTATTATTGGAATTACTAATGAGGCCAATGAATTAAATTTTGATTTCTAACCACCTAATCTACAACTCATTGAAAATGTATATACATCCAACTGGATCAATTTTCTAGACGTTAGTTTAACAATTAAAAATGCAAATACAATAAAATTTAAAATCTATGACAAAACAGAAACTTATAACTTCAAAGTAAATAAACTTCAACATTTCTCTTCCAATCTTTCCAAATCTGTATATAGAAATATTATTAATAACCAGTTATTAAGAATCAAAATGTTAAGCACACCTTGTTACTACAAAGAACATCTTCATAAATTCATAAACACCGTTATCAAAAATAACTACCCGCCCAATCTTATTTTTTCTTTTATTAAAACACATTTTAAATTTAAATTCAAAAACTTGCAACAATTACAGCAACATATTGACAAATCATACTCTAGCATTTCCAAATAATTCATAATCTCCATCTCTTCTTCTAACAGTTAAACAATTCGTATAATTCACTTTAACCTGCTTTGAGAAAACTGCTTAGTCAGTAACAAAAAATTCACTGTAACCTGTTCTGAGATGATTGGTAATACACATGCTTTACCAGAAGTACCACAGTACTAGGGGTAGATATATTTACATTTTATTTTCATTATATTCTTTTGATATTACTTTATAATACTTTGCATCCTCATTACAATAATTAGCCACAAGCTGGTGTAACAGAATATTTTATATACATGTTTGATTTTTTTGTGTATTTGATCCACTTTGTCTTTTCTTCCACGTCGGGCCATTTACATTATTTCTGTAATACATTTTACAGTTGTGTAAACAGAAACGCAGAATCAGCATTAATGAAACATGTATGTCCCTTGATAACGTACATGGTTTCAGAAATGCTTTTCATATTCATTTTATTCCTTTTATATTCACTAGATTCCATTTATTCAATTTCCAAACTTCTTGCATAGCTCAGCGTGCTACACTAGGCTTCTGATTTGCAATTTTTTTACCTTTACCTACAGTTTACAAGCAATTTTCTTTGGTATTTATATATATATATATATGATATTCTTGATATATATTCTTGATATATATATATATATATATATATATATCATATAAAAGCCAGTAATCAAATTCAAATTGAATTTAATTCCTATGCATATCCACAATAATCTAAGGCACTATTCAGGAAAAGGCGCCGAGCCGCTCTATACTCCGAAGCAGATAATAATCCAAGAAAAAGAAGAATTAAAGGAATATGGGATAACCAAATGCTTTGCATTTAATGGTTGGGGAGGATTGCAACTCCCCCTCCGCGTTTGCCTAGGCTGGATAAGCAGCTTTAAACGGGAGGGGGAGTCGCAATTCTCCCCAACCATTAAATGCAAAGCATTTGGTTATCCCATATTCCTTTAATTCTTCTTTTTCTTGGATTATATATATATATATATATATATATATATATATATATATATATATATATATATATATATATATAAATATATATATATATATATATATATATATATATATATATATATATATATACATATATATATATATATAAAGATTAACAATTTTTTTTAAAACATATACACTAACCGAAAGTCACGAAGGTCATACCTTTTATTTGACTGATAGAAAGCATCCCATTGCTGTCATTACAAAAGTAGCAATCCCATCATTTCAAGCATTCAAACGTTTCAACTGGAATGATTAACATAATATGCCTCCTAGATGTCAATGTTCGATATTTCAAACTTTAAAACTATTATATATGACATAAACAAATTCTTCTGTCCTTTCCGATCTTTTATATATATATTTATATATATAAAATATTTTTATGATAAAATGACTTTTTACAGGACTTTTTATGATAAAATGCTGAAATTTTGTAACTCACCTTATTAGTGTATGAGGCACATTTTACTCATTGGAAATGTTTTTGTACGAGGGCCGTATAAAAATTTAAATTTTGTATTTCTTTAAATTTAATCCCCTGAAAATTTTAATCGATTTCATAAAAGCATGTACCTTTTTTCACGCAACTTTGTAAATTATTATTCATGTCTAAGATCAATATTTAAGGAATAAAAGCCAAGATCAATGTTTTTGGGACACTCTGTATATATATACCGGGTGGTCAGAATTAAAACACCCCTACTCTGAGCTCTCTGTAGATCGAACAGTGTAAAGGCTCCAAAATTGTTGAACATACTATTCAAGCAAGACATGGGCAAAGGGATTACGTGGAAAAAAAAAGTAGTTTCAGAAACACCGATATGTGGCGCTGTACTACAGAAAATATGCTGAAAAGGCACAAAATACACATTTGTAACACATTTTATTCGAACGTACCAAACATTCATATCACAAGGACCTTATCGATGCAGGAAATGCCGCT